>JAWWLR010000155.1:60529300-60540636 GCA_035041075.1 Acraspis erinacei | reverse complement strand
ATGAAATATAAATACACTCGCATTGATGATAGTTGTTATTATAGTTATCCTATAATGGTAGAACCTGCAATTATAGTTTCAATGATTGAGCATCGGTTATTTCATCGGTATTCTGAGAGTTCTTATGCCTCTAAGTTAACATTGAATTTATCTTGTGGTTGCTATATTACCGACCGTAGTACAGTTACCATTCTTAGGTTCAAACTCAGAGATAATCGGTAAGGCACTGGTTTATAATTGGGGGCGTTACGCTGTTTTGCGTTGGATAAGGTAGGTCGTGCCTAATTTTAGGCATTACATCGAAATTGTGATATTTTGGGATGTAAAAATACTTATAAAATTGGTTAAATCCTTTGAAATCTTTGAACTTTTTATGAAATCTTGAAAATATTTTGAATATTTTTGAAATCCTTTGAAAAAGGTTTTAAATCTTTCAAAATTATTTGAATCTTTTAAAATCCTCTGCAATTTTTTAAACCTTTTGAAACATTTGTGAAGTCTCTGCAATCTTTGAATTTTTGGGAAATATTTTGAAACCTTTGTGAGATTTTCGAAATCTTTTTGAAATATTAAAAATTATTAAAAATCTTTATAAAAACTTTTTAAAATTATTTGAAATCTTTTTAAATCCTTTGGAATTTTTGTGAAAACTCTTAAAACTTTCTGAAATCTGTGAATTTTTGTTTAAATATTCAGCAATATTTTGAAATTTAGTAAATGTTTTTGAAATATTTCAAAGTGTTGTTAATAATTTGATTTTTTGTCAAATTTTAAACACGATATTTCAATCCGTGTGGACGCAGTGAACACAACAAAATGAAAATAATTTTGCACATTTATTTTTCCTCGGATAATTTTTCCCGAAATTATTACTGAGTGTAATGACAAGCTGCTTTGTTTCGAACAGACGAATATGGATTCGCCGTGCCGGGTTCTTTATATAGTGCATATCTGAGTGGACTATGAATTCCTGCGCTCGTGACAAACGGAAAATCGACAGACAACATGACGTCACCTGTAGATAAACAGCAAACGATACCTGGACTTATTATTTTTACAGAATGTATCGGTTAAGTTAACGAGTTCTGAAAATAAAAACAAACCTTCGAAATATTGCTCCATTTGTCAAGGCTCTCACTTTATACCGTACTGTCCACGATTTTACGGGCTCGGTATTTCTCAACGTATAGAAAATGTCCAACCCTTAGCACTTTATTCCAATTGCTTACGTGAAAACAAGGCTTCCAATTCGTGCCCTTCAAGTAATCGATGCTTTGCGTGTTCAGAGAAGAATCACACTTTCGTACATGATGGCACTCAAAGAAAAAATTACCAAGTGGTGAAAACCGATTCAGTGACAGAGTGACCATCTTTTTTAGGCTATTCTACATGAGCCAGTAACTCTCTACTTGAGTCAATCATCTAACATCAGAACATGAGCGCTACAATGCAAAGTGCATTTTGCAACAGCTTATGTAAAATCGAGTTCCTTCAATGGAAACTCAATTATGATTAAGGGCTCTCTCGATTGTGGGTCCGAACGATCATTCATGATTAAATATGTAGTTCAAATATTGGAAACTTCAAAATAAAACTGTGATATCTCTTTAACTTGAATGGGAGATTCAGCACCTTGAGCTGTTATGTTTGTTCGTATGTGTATCTTCAAGAAGATGATACTATCGATTCAGCAAGTGTTCTGCATGCTTCGAAATGAAAAATGATTCTGAAGATATCCCTAAGCCAAAGAAGGCTAGTAAATGTTAACGACCGATATTGTTAAAAGACTACACTCTCACTATACTGGCACATACGGTACTAGGATAATCAACTGGTAAGCGATGAGCAACAACAATTTCCATTGAGTTCGGAAATATTGAAAGACACATATGTCGACGGCATCTTTGCTGGCTAGGACTCAATTTAATTCCCTGAGATACAAAGAAAGGAACTAATTTCTATTCTCAACTCAGCAGAAATCATCTTAAGAAAATGGGTAGCAAACTTACCTGAGTTTCTTCCAGAATCTTGTGGATCTCACTCGCGCCAGGTCAAGACTTTTAAAATTAAAAATTCTATTTTCACTTTGGAATTGAAATATAGTACATTATCGGGCTGCTTCCACTTTATTGTCTCTTTATCAAAAGACATAATGACTTACACAAAACAGATGCTGGCTTCTGAAGTGACTGAACTGTCTGATCCACTTGGCTGGCTGGCTCCTTTTCTCATCAGATTCAAAGTCTTCTTACTACATTTGTGGATTTCTGGACTTGATTTGGACTCAAGCTGACTGAAGATCTTTTGTCTGAATGGAATGCCTTCCGCCAGCAGCTCAACCCTATAGAAGAAATCAGAATTCCACGTTGGCTGGGAACCTCTGATTGTGCCACTCCGAGGGAACTACATGGATGGTCTGATTCCTCACAGAGAGCCTACTAAGCTGCAGTCAATCTTGTCTCTAGAAGCGAAAATGGCATTCTCCAATCTAATTTAATCTTAGCTAATACTAACGTTGACTTAATGAAAACGGTTACTGTACCGAAATTGGAGCTTTGTGGCACCGAGCTCCTAGCAAAAACTTCTCGATACTGTCTCTTCAAACCTTGATTCACAGATCTCCCAAAATGTTTCTGGTTTGACGCTCGGAACGCTCATAACAAAAATAAAAAAATTCACAAAAACAGTAAAATATGTCAATAGGAGGAAGAGAAAATAACAGATGACTCATTATATATAGAATCATATTTTAAATATTTTCTTATATTGTGATCTGAAAATTACCCTTTTTAGTTTTTTAAAAAGATCTTTAATTACTCCAGGGAAAGGAATACAGGTTTGAAAGTACTTTGGAGTCGTTTTTATTATATAATTGAGTTTTAAGTCTGAACTGAGGTTCCGCGTCAAGCGCGTATAATCGAATGCTCCCGAGCCAGGAGGCCAGTCGGGTTTTATAGAGTGTGATGAGTCATTCGGTGACGTAGCTGGTGACCGTATTCACAGTTCCACCCTCCAGATTTTAGATGACGTCCTCGTTATCTTTAAATAAGCGTGTTGAAGATGTAGGAGAGGTGTGGTATACTACGTGAGCAGCTGTTGGTGCGACTGGTGCGTGAAAAATAGTTTTCGGTCCTCGACTGCGGTATATGACTTTTCCGCATGGCGTGGAGGAAATAAGGGTGCGGCAGAGTTGTCCTAGACCGCATTTCCATAGTAGCTGAACCGTTAGGAGGGCCAAACTGGTATAGCCTAGACGTTCCAGCCAAGTTGTGCCTATGGTCCACCAGGAGTGATTCCGCCGTGTTGCCAGGAATGCTTCGTAGTCCTGCTGGGCCATCTCTAGATTATGAGCTGAAAGTTTTAACTGTTGAAGGTTGACGTGATGGCTAGAAAAGAGAGGTAAGGGGATTTCATTAGATGGGATTTGTATTTCCAAGTTCGAGAAATTAAGATGGATTTTCTCTTCGATTAAAGGTTTCTCTCTGGAGTAGTGGGTGGCTGCCAGCAAGGCCTCATCTGGTGTTGCTGCCATACAGTGATCCTCTAATGTGAGGACTGATGCTCTAGATACTGTTTCTATTACCTCACTTTCCTCACATAATTATTTTCCGTCAAAGTGTATGGGACATCTCGCGCTATGTTAGTTTTTATGAGTTTTAGGGACTTCATGAAATTGGCTGGAGAAACAATTTCTGGCGCAAGTATTCCGTTTTTTGCTTCTGCTATCGAAGTTTCTACATTCCGTATCGTTTCGGACGTGTCCTCTAATAATAGCTCTATAGAGAATAACCAATTTAGTATTTGGTTATTAAATTCTAGAGCATTTATCGCGTGGGTCAGTTTATTTGCTGAATCTTCGAGTGTTTTTAAATCCTTTCGTTGTTGATCTTTTATTTCTTCCACTTTGGATATGGTGGCCTGCATTAGGCTTGTCTGATTTTTTAATAGTTGTACAATTCCGCTTTATTTGTTGTAGACCTCATCGATGTCTCTGCTGATGTTCTTGGCGTCCTCCGCACTCATAGTCCCGAATAAATATTTGGTAGCTGTTCTTATAAAGTTAAATAGACCCCTTTTTTGCCTGTTGCTGGAGATTTTTTCGATGCTACGGTATCGGGTTATCAATTCTCCAGCTCTTTCGAGCATAGCATTGATCCCTTTTCTCATGCTGCAACCGAAATGTGTGTTGCAAACATGTCCTATTTCCCTCGTATAGTTCGCCAACTGCTGTATTTCTTCTCCGATCTCTGGCAGGTTCACGAAATAGATCGCATCCCATTTTTCGTGGTAGATCCGGGCGGTGTACAATTCTTCCTTTATGATCGGGTTGTCCAAGGTTTTTAGATCGTAAACCCCATTCGCCAGGTGAATCTGTAAGAGATGTATTTTTATTCGGGTGCCTGATACTTTTCTACCTGATTGCAATGCCTCAGTTGTTCTTGCCACCTTCTGAAAGTGGTTATTGTTTTTGTTTCTTTATTTAAGTTTCTTATTGATAATGGTTCGGACCATGTATCTTTTTATGAAAGTTTCGACTCGTTCGTTCAGAATCTGGCACATCTGGTCCCTTTGGCGGATCAATTGCAAAAGAGTTTTACCTTTTGAATCACATTCTATTGTGAGGGCTTCTCCTAGGCTTTTCGGCGTCAGCGGGGGTGGAACTCTCATTATGACACGTTAGGCATCTCCTTTTAATTTGCGGGACCGAATGCCTCTTAGTGATTCGTTAACCATTTCGGATTTCATTTCTTCATCGGAAGCCATCGCGTAGATGTCGTCTATTAATTCCCGGACGTCGTCCTTGAAGACCTCCACCTCTTATGTTCCATGGAATTCGCATAGATTCCGTAACAGTGCGTCTATTGTCCTTCTGTCGTCGAGGGTCAACCTGTACGGGGCTTCCGGCACTGGCGTTGTGGCTGGTGGTGCAAAGTCTACGTTTAGATTTACTTTGGACAGGCGATCCTGTGCGTCCCTCAGTGCAGCTTTCATTTCGAAGAACTGTTTTAATAGTTCTTCCTTGAATGTTCCTGGTAGGTCCTCATGGGATAGAAACTTCTTTATATCTCGGAACATTTTTGGCCTATGATCTTTACCTGATGTGTGTGGGAGAAGTAACTATTTTCACCTGAGGTCTCGTAAAAGTTGATGCTAACCTCTGAGCTATTATGCGGCGATTCAGCTTCACTGTTACTAGTCGAAGATTTACTTTTGATGCTTTTGGCCTGACGATAATTAAACATTTAACACATTTTACTTTGCAACTAACGCGTTTGTTGTTTTATCTAAAAAATGCACTTGTTTTTTACTTGTTGTGTGGGTGCACACTTGTTATTAAGCACAGCTATCGCAGTATTTATTCACTTTTCGGGTATTTCGGTGTGTTAAGATACACTTATTTGTCGCGTTTAATATGTTACGAATCTTGAATATCAAGTACACATGTTTTAATCCTTTGGGGCACACTTTTATATATTATGCACTTTTACTGGGTATATATTTATATACGTATATGCGTTGGCGTACGCTGGCTAGTTTCACTGGATTTTCTTGTATTTTCACCGAATGCTCTTTCCCTTCGTCTAACCCTATGCGTATTTTTACTTTTGTCTGTGGGCGCACGCTCTTCTCGTTCGCTCTCTGTGAGTCTCCTTATGTGTCGTAGAATATGTAATAATAAAAGTCTCAGGTACTCACCCACAGTAAAACCGCCAATGCTATGTTTTCCATATTCTTTCTTTTCCCTGACTCCAAATCCTCCTTAGGTAAGGTGATGGTCGTCAGCTTCCTAATCCAGCGGGGCTTGTGGAGAATCTGTTTGTTGTGGAGAACGTTCGGCTCCTGAAGATTCTTTTGTTAATGGGTTGTTCCTTCCGGTGGGTTTGTTGGACGTTGTTCTTTTGGATTCCTCGGCGTGTCCAATGCTGAAGGGTCTTATCAACGTTGCGAATTGCAAAGGTCCTGTCACGGTCGCCAATTATGTAATCTGAAATTTTACTTCTTTACTTTTTCACAGAGTTTTGCAAAAAATAGCGCGTGATAAATGTACGCACAGGCGATTACTACTCGTGTGACAGCAGCATTTGCCTTCAGCTCTTCATACTCGTCTTCGTTATCGCACTCGCTTCGCTCGTGTGCTAACAAGCAAGTAGTTGTATTTTAAAACAAAACAGATGACTTTTAAACAACTAGTTGAATTTTCAACCAAGTATGATTTTTCAGTCAAGGCGAATTGTTTCAATAAAAAATTTATTTCAACCAAATAGTTGAATTTTCTACTAAGTTAGGTACATTTTCAACCCAAACAGACAACTTGACGTTAAAAAAAGTTAAATGATTAAACAAAACAGATGATTTTTTAACCAATTAGTTCAACTAAAATTTACTTCAAATTATTTGGAAAAATGGAAAAACTTTATAAAGGAAGAGGAAATAAGCTGTAATTTATTCCATATTGAAGAAATCTACGGGGATTTCCTGGAGGATTTTTTGAATAGATTTGAAGCCTGAAAACAGAATAATGCAAGCATGTTCATGTCGAACTTAAGTGTACTCCCACCTGCAGAAAAAGCGATTTATGCCTGACAATAATTGCTGTCTGTCTCGCCACACTGAATCTGGAAAGTGCGAGTTTTTATTTTGGTTTCCTCGTAGTTGAGCATTCTGTCTATGTGAACACATTCTTTTCTATTGTACTTCTTTTCCTTATTGGAGCGTGCGTATAAATACTTTACGTAAACCCACGACATTTTCCACTTTACTGTTAATCACTTTTAAAGTTAAAAAAACACGCGCGGAGCGCCAAACATGCAAAAAGCGTAGTACGTGACCATGCGGCACAAAATTTGATGCTACTTTGTTTTACCGGCGTAAAAGCATGTCCGGGCATGGCGTACTATTCTGCGACGTGATTGGTGTATTTCTGTCCGCGCCGTTCGTCCACGAAAAGTAGTAACAGAAAATTGTGTGTTATCGGTATAAAGCGATGTAGTATTAATGATTTAAAGAATATATTCACAAATGCAAATATACCCGAAGGTACATTCACGTACGAATTGTAAGTGTTAGGACACTGCAATTAAATACGGATCCAATCATTTCAATTTATGAATTTGAAACCTTTTCGGAGAGCTTCATGAACGTTGAGTTTGCGCGCGAAGAGCGTAAGACTATACTGTTGTGTTCGCATTACCAGGTTATAGTTTTGTCACTAACAGCGACTAATCTGTGATTCGAACTTTTATGTATACTTATAATATAAAACTTATGTGACAACAATCTGTGGATAAAGTGAACTTTAGCGATACATCTGTGATTGTGTGAAGGAATTATCTTTATAGGGAGTACATTTTAAGGTTGTGCTTGTATAATCAACATGAGGAAATATTTTCATCATATACTTTGTACTTTGTTTACATGGTTTATTTTCATGATTAGTTATTTCAAATTCTGACGTCAGCGAAAGATAATTTCGCTGAAAGGAACATAATTTTTTCAATAACTTGGAAAAAAAATGATTTTTCACAATAAGTGTGGATATTCTATTTTTTCTTTTCAAAAGCTATTCAATTAAATACCAAACTCGTTACGAAAAAACTATCGACTTTATTATTTAATTGAATAGCTTTTGAAAAATAAAAAATAATATCCGATTATACTTATGGTGAAAAATCATTTTTTTCCAAGTTATAAAAATAAAGTTTCGTACATGCATTTGGTATATTATATATGGTTTGGCCCTCGGCGTGCAGACATCTTGGATATCTCCCAGCACATAATCTGAAATACCTAATATAGAAATTGGAGATTGTTTTTTTTTGTTTGTTTTTGTTTTACAGAATACGAATGAACACTTTGCATTTCATGATAGCAGATAGAAGGCCCAGATATTTGATAAATCCCATCATAAATAAAAAATGTAATCATATGATTATGTAGTGAAGAACTGTGTAATTTTAATAGGTTTGTCGCAAAACAGGATTAGATATTTTAACTTCAAAAATCGCATTTACCATTTTGTGGCAAAACTATAATCAAGTTGAGTAGTTTTCCACTTTATAACAATACTTATAATTAAACAATGAATTTCTCTGAATAGCGAAAAAGTATGTAATTTTAACATTTGATTGAATAAAATGAAATATAATTGAAATAATTTCTGAAAAAACAAATGCCTAATTATAATATTTCAAATAGTAAAATGTAGAGATATAATAATATCTTTCTTCGTGTTATAGTCAATCTCTAAATGTAGGAAGATATTCCTGACAGTACATCAAGTTCACAATGTATTACATTTTCAGTAATGAGTGTATCTCCAAAAAAACCGCGAAAGCCACGACGTTATTTTCCTGATGGCAGAAAAATTGTCCATCCGGCAATATTACGTCGACGAGAAAGACAGATAGATGCTGCTGTGAATGCTGGTAAGTTAAAATATTGTAAGTTTGCTCTTCGAGTGCCAATCATGTAAATTTTTAGAATAAAGATGCTTTTCATAAGCTTTTAAGACAATAATTAATAATAAAACTTAGTGAAGTTACTTATTCAAACGAAATTAAATTACGTTTAAAACATCTGGAAGTAAAAAAAAACAGATTGACTATTTTCGATACATTTATTTTACTGTAATACAATCAATGTATGTGTTTCGAAATGTGCAGAACTAGAGCCGCTTAAAAGACAGCACTTCCAATGTTAGCGGAATCAAATTATTATAATAATTTTGACTGGAGTACCTAAAAGATTCTTTCAAGCAATTAAAAAATATATATTAAAAAAAATTGTTTGCTGTTAAAACTAAGAATGTTAAAGTTTAAGTAATTCTTAAAAATAAAAAGATGTTCCATGAAATTAAAAAAAAAACTAAAAATTTGAAAGAATACTCCCGGCCTTTCTTCACAATTATATAAATAACAACTTTTTTGGAAAAGTTTTTTGATAAAGAAACTTAAAAATAATTAAATAATTTATGAAAAATTGAAGTCAATCAATTATAAAATAACTGAATATTTTATGAATGCCAAATTTTTAAATTTGAGAAAACTCCCGGTGTTTGTGTCCACCACCATTATATAAATAAAAACACATTTTTGAAAAGACTTTCAATTAAAAAGCTTAACAAATACCTAAATAATAATATAAAAATTAACTATTTGGATCTGCTTTATTCGAAATAGAAGTATTAAATTGCTTCCCTAACAAGTTCCATCAGGTATTTTAGTAGACCTTCGGAATGAAATTACCGGGATTAAAATTCATAGTGGTATTTTAAGCAGCTCTATTAGATACCTATTGGACTTTTCTTCATTCGAAGTGCTCGAGGTAGGAAATTGCTCCCCTAACAGGTCCTATTAGGTATTTTATTGGAATTTTGGAGTCAAATTAATTAGAATAAAATTCGAAGTTATGTAATGTAAAATTTAAGTGGCTCTAGTAGGTGCCTATTAGGATCTGCTCTATGTCAAAAGTGCTGGAGTACGAAATTGCTTTTCTCACAGGTCCTATTAGGTATTTCATTGCACCTTCGGAATAAAATTACATACCCGAATTAAAATTCAAAGTGATGTGTTTTATGCGACTCTACTAGCTTGGCGCTATTTTGTACTTTTTGACAGTTTTTCAATATTTTATGGACAAATGACTCATCATTGTACTGAAAGATATGTATCAAATAAATTGGCTTTCTCATAGAGGGAGGGTTTCACGTAACAAAAGAAAAAAATGGGATTTTTAAAATATTTTTCAAGCTTATTTAATTTAATTAATTTAATTCCGATTTCGAACAGATTCTGCAGTAATGCTACCATCATGTTAGCATCCATCATTTGCCTAATAGATGCTGTTAGAAAATCAATTTTGTACTTTTGAGCAAGTGCATTTAAAGAATCCTCATTTTTTCCGTTAGATACATTTAAAAATATCTAGCACAAATAATGTCGTTTTCAATGCACATTAATGCGTCATAGAGTGTGTTACATAATTTTTATGAAGTTTTCAAAAGTCTCCATTGATTATTATGATGCATATTGAAATACTTAACAAACATCAAACATTTCTTTACAGAATTATTACGTCTCATGTCTTATTCATCAAATGAACCTAGGAATGTAGAACAGGATGAACAGTTTAATATTTCTGTAGAGCAGCAAATTCATATTGGAGTTGAAGTGCTGGGATCCGGGTCATTGATGATGTTCCTATACAATCACGTTCAATGGGAGAACAGAGTCCACAATCGCGATCTTTTGCCACTTCCTCTACTTCTTCTGCTTCTTCAGTTACCAGTCGTACAAGTAATTCTTTTCATATTTATTTTTTGTAATTAAAATTATCTGAACTCTTATTTTAATATCCTTTTACGGACAAGATGTTCAAGTATGCTACGAGAATACTTCTGTCGTCATGTTCAAAATGGTCCCCACTGGAAAGAACAACGGTTCTTGAAGAACTACCCAGTAGAATTGTAGATTATCTCGAATCAACTGATTCTTTAGATGCTTCTGATTCTGCAGGCGATGAAATGGATGAAGATCAGGTGCCTAAAACGCAAACTGAGTCAGCTCCTTCAGATTCATCAACATCGAAGAATTGGCCCAATTCTAACTCTTCAGATGCTGCTGATTCTTCAGACGATGAAATCGATAAACTTCAGATGTATCAAACGCAAACTGAATCAGCTCCTTCAGGTTCATCTACATCAAAGAATTTTCTCAATACCTCAGGCACCAATACAGATTGCTTCAACGTAAATGCATTAAAAGACTATGTATTAAGTGGTGGAGATGCTTTGATGTTTAAAGAGTCCGGGTTAAAAATTGGGGAGGTTGCCATAATAATTCTTGGGATTTTCACGCGATTTAGTCTCAGTTATAAGGGGCTTTGGGCTTTAATTGAGGCAACTAAACTTTTTGCTGGACCGGAGTTTTCCGCTTGGGATATCAGTGATTATTATTTGTCGAAAATATTTGATCCGCCTGAGGATGTAATAAAATATCATTTTTATAGCGGAGTATGCTGTCAGGAATTGGAAAAGCCCATGGCAAAAAAGAAATTTAAGAAGCACAAGATAACCTGTAAAGAGTGCTTGAAAAACCATTCTCTTTCAATGAGATCGCCTAACTATTATCTGTCAATTGACATCAAATACCAAATCGCATCGCTCTTAAAAATGCAAACTGTGAAGGCGAGTTTGTTCAGCAATTTACAGAAATCGAAACCACGTATGGATGGGGTTATCCGAGATGTCCATGATGGATTGTTGTATAGAAACTTAAGTACAGATGTGCCCGACGACTGGATTCTGTTAACGTGCAATTTCAGCACTGATGGTGCAC
>JAWWLR010000155.1:60514205-60527339 GCA_035041075.1 Acraspis erinacei | reverse complement strand
TAGAAAAACAATTTTGTTGGATTACTATGAACAAGGAAGGAACGCAAAAACTATATTATTAAAATGATAACTGATAACATGCAATATGTGTACCTTTTATTATAAAAGTTGCATACGAAGTTGGTACCAGCATATTCGTTTCATTTTCAGTTGTTTCGATCATTAGAATTAACAAAAAAAAACTCGTATCAGAAAAAATTATTTCGAATATTTTTTATCAATTTTTTAAAATAAATGTTATATTTAGAATATTGTTAGTATATGCTTTTAAATATGAGTGTAATAAACTGACATGAATTAATATTAGCAGAAATCTTTCCTCCTCTTTGAAAACTGCTATTAGCAACTGAAAAATTAAAACTGCATTCGGCATTTCATTATTTGCAGCTTTTGTCACATCTTGAGCCATTTTCATTAAATCCATTATATTAATCGTATCTTGGCAATTTTTCGTCTTTTTTTTGTCAAACATAAAGATTTACAGTGTTGAATTAAGGATGGCATGACACGCGATGCGTGTTCCAGGAAATAGTTTCATTGGGATAAAAACCGCCAATAACAGAACAGGACAATTATATTCTGATTTTCAGCATTTATCATCAGTCGCCACGGACCAAACAGTGTATTTAGATCATTGTTTTTCTTCTCAGGCTCACATTCAGCACGATTCTAAAAGAGTTCTACAAGCCCCAAGCGCTTCTCTTCCAAAGCACTGGCATCTTTACTTGATGAAATGGGTAATCCATACACCATACATCCGTACTCGTCCTGTTTTCTTAAAATGGAACGGATATTCTCTTCTTCAACATCGAAGAGAGGATCATTAAGACGTTCCTTTCTTTTTTTCCTAGCACTTGATTCTTTCCTGTAACTTAGAACATGATACATTTGTGCACGAAGTGTCTCAAAATCTTTTCCTAAAGTTACACCTTTTGTATAATCGCCCAGCGTCGGAAATCTTTCGAAGGGCATTTTAAAAATGTTTTCAGCCATTTCACGAGATGCATCTTTTAAATTATGAAGCATGTAATGTGCAATTCCTTGAACCGTTAGTCTTCTGTCTGCAGTGCTAGGAGTGTTTCCCGTAGAACAATCCTCTATCAAGTGGATGGAGGTGATTTTTTTTACGTCATCCAAAGTATTTTGGCTAGAATTTTGTTTACTATGACAGATTTGCTTCTTAACATTCCTGGCTCATTAGGAATAGTTTCACCTATAAGCAAAGAACTGGAAAAACTTGTTTTATAAAAATAGAAATCAAAATACTAATTTTCTACACAAATATAAAGTCCATTTTTCTAAAGATTAAAAAAAGCCTCCTGAATAAAAATAGGCGAATAACTATACCATCGGTATTTAGGTCATTATTGCTATTTGAAAAAGGATCATTTTCGAAAGCTGCTTTTAATATTGAAATTGCTAATTCTCCGGACATATTCTGTTCAAGAAAGTGTGTTTTTATATTACTCTGTAGAATCTACTGTCCGTGTTCATGAGTAATGCAAAATTCTGTGACAATATATTGTATTGTGCTGGCGGAAATCGTAATCTCTGATTCCAGTTTAAGATAAAATGGTGCAATGTTTAACAGGAACAAGTTTTCTGTATTTTCCATTTCACCCGCTCCGTCAATACTATTTGATGGGAATTCTCTCTAATTTCCTTCTCTATTTTCAGTTATTATACATTTCGGACAATCATTTACTACCTGAAGTTAATCAATATTAGAGCAGTTTTCATCGATATCTGTTGTGTGCAAAATTTCTAAAAGAGTTTTTGAATTTTTTTCTTTAGACATGTTCCTAAGTTTTTAAGACAATAGTCCTGTGAATGAACGTACTACAAATTCCAAAAGGATATTGAACTTTCAAACCACGTTCAATATGCGTTTTTAGAGTACCGATCAGGGAGGAGTAACTACCAAAGTGTTTTTTGCAAGTATTGACATTACATACAAATTCGCCTTTATCATTAACGACTGTGTCTAATAATCTATCTTTCGTTTCTTTCTTCCTGACGAAGTGAATGCGATCAATATGCGTCCGCAATGATCCGCTAGGAGCAGATAAAACAAAATACAAAGTCATAGGTATATATGTGAGTATTTTTAATCTTCCTGCCGATATACGGTCTCACTCAAACATTATCCAGTTGATTGGACTTTGCTTGGAAAAAAACCTTGGACCATGAAGTCGTGTATGGACGCATCGTGAAAGATTTAAATAAAATTAAAACTTTTGGGGTAAAAGTACACACAAATGAAATTATAAAAGGAATTCTGGTGCTTATAATTGGCGAAAACCTTTGAAGTCACTCTTTTGGAGGCTTCACTGAGAACTTCAGTACTTCTAAATATTTTTGTAGGTATTGTCTGATCAGGCGTGATCTATTCGAAGCTGAAGATGTTGAGTTTTGATATTATGAAGAGCGAACTATCGAATCATATAATTACGCACTTAAGAAAGTTTGAAAAGATTGTCTGGAAGAATACCAGGGAGTTAAATTTAACTCAGTTTTCAATGAATTGCCCAATTTTCACGTATGGAATCCCGGTGTTCCTCCTTGTTGGGGTAATGATGGTTTTGAAGGAGTGATAGCATATGCCTGACAACCATACGTGGATTAATTCATTATGGAGGAATGGATTTGGCTTAAGGTTTTGAATGATCGAATCTTGAAATCCCCATATTCTATCGAACTAATGAAGGACAAACCTTGTACGGTTCCTCGTAAAGCTAAGAAAATATTAGGTGGATCCTTTCAAGTATGGCAATTTTTTAGGAGTATTTCCAATGCTCGTACATGATAGAGTCAAGGACTTTGATGACGACGTATGGGACCTTGTATTTGAGACTGGGTGCTGATATAAGATTCGAAGTAAGAATGGACAAAAGTGGAACTTTACAAATCCACCTTTATTTTAAAGCAATTAAGAAAGTATTAAAGGAAGCAAGCTTGACTTCTTCTATTCAAGAATGTCATTAGATTACCATTGCAGGTAACACGTTCAAAAAAGGAAATTTCATGATTCTGAGTTATTGCGACTATGAGTTTAAAATTAGAATGGGCAGAATTTTACTGTTCTCACGATGAGGATGATAACATTTACATAGTAGCAATGCTTTTAATACATGTACCAAATATGAACCTCTTTACGTTTACACCGTTGGTAATTTTCTGTGTGTTAAGCGAACATATGGTTTTGTGTCCAAGGGTTTATAATTCATCTCAACACTTACAAGGTATTAGTACTACAGACTTACCAACATTTTTCTTGGTACACTTTCTATATATTTTTTTAACACTTATTTTTTATTGCCTACATCAGAAGTTATAACAATATTTCTAGTTTGCAGTGTGCACTGTGCATGTAAGAATAATTTCGCTGTTCACTAAGTAAATAATGAAGTATATTTACTTATTCATTATATATTGAAAGCAAGTTCATAGGCTATAGAGAATAATTTAGTGACCGTTATCTGACATAAGGGGCTGTACTTAAATTACGTAACGCGATTTTTTTGTTTAAATAAAGGCAAAAATAAAATTGCCTTGAAGCAATTGAATATAATTTTGAATACAATTTTTACAATTTAAATTCGTTTCTTTTACTTGCCTTGCTCATTTATGCTTTATCTTTATTTGTCTTATTATTTATTTCATAGAACCTGTGCAGGTCTGAAAATGTGCCTTTTTAAAATAGTGCAACAAAGTCCTGATAGAAAAGTGGCAATCGTAGCTTCCAGTATAGAAGAAATTATAGTCAAAGTTAAGGGAGAATTTGCACATGCCGACGTCACTGATTTTAAGGTTATACCGTCTGATCATGTTTGCAATATTGCAGGTGGAAATTGTTACTTACTGGAAATGGTCGATTAAGCCAAGGCACAGCAAAAAATAATAACGATATTAATATTATCCAATGATACTGTTTGGATGGACAAGGTATTCTGGATAGAACCCGATAACAACCAAGGTAGCAGCAGCAATATTGTGGAAAATCGGGGAAATGCGAATGACAATCATTTATATATATTTATTAAGGAGACTTTTTTTAATCTTTATAAAAATGGACTTAATATTTGCATAGAAAATTATTATTTTGATTCCTATTTTTATAAAACAAGTTCTTCCAGTTCTTTGTTTATAGGTGAAACTATTCCTAATGAGCCAGGAATTTTAACAGGAAATTCTGTCATAGTAAACAAGATTCTAGCCAAAATACCTTGGATGCCGTAATAAAAATTATCCCCCTCCACTTGATAGAGGATTGCTCGGCGGGAAAAACTCCTACCCCTGCTGACAAAAGACTAATGGTTCAAGCAATTGCACATTACATGCTTCATAATTTAAGAGATTCATCTCGTGGAATGGCTGAAAACATTTCTTAAATTCCCTTCGAAATATTTCCGACACTAGAAGATTATACAAAACTTATAACTTTAGGAAAAGGCTTTGAGACACTTCGTGAGAAAATATATCATGCTCTAAGTTACAGGAAAGAATCAGGTGTTAATAAAAAAAGAAAGGAACGTGTTAATGATCCTCTCTTGGATGTTGAAGAAGAAAATATCAGTTCTGTTTTAAGAAAGCAGGGCGATTATGGATGTATGAAGTATGGATTACCCACCTCATCAAGTGAAGATTCCAGTGCTTTGGAAGAAAAGCGTTTGGGGCTTGCAGAACTCTATTAGAAGCCTGCTGAATGGGATCCTGAGAAGAAACGCAATGATCTAAATACACTGTTTGGTCCGCTAAAACTGATGATAAAAGCTGAAAATCAGAATGTAATTGTCCTTTTCTCTTATTGACCGTTTTTAGCCCAATCAAAGTATTTGCTTGAACACGCACCGCGCGTCATTTATGGCCAAAAAGGTCGTTCTTGTAAGACTTTGCAACAAATATTTCAGGAAAATCATGGAACAACTATGCCAGCCTTCATTCGACACTGTAAATCTTTAAGTTTGATAAAAAAAGACGAAAAATTCCCCAGATATGATTAATATAATGGATTTAATGAAAATGGCTCAAGATGTGACAAAAGCTATAAACAATTAAATGCCGAATGCAGTTTTAATTTTTTCAATTGCTAATAGCAGTTTTCATGTTTTCTTGTTTTAAAACGCTTTTAAATCAATTGAATTAATTTTGATCTAAAAGTTATTACATTTTTTTCTTTTTTCTTCAGGAACAGCCGTTTTTGATCCCAATGCAGAGGCGGTTGTTATCGAGATCAATGTTCTTATTGAAGTTCTCGATGTTGTGGAAGTCATTGAAATTTTCTTTTCACCATACTTAGTATTTGGATATTCGTATGTTCCGGAATTACCAAAGTCGTTAGAGTTCATCCAAAGGTAATTATTTAATGATGAATTTTACAATAATATATTATATGTGTGTCCTAGTTGCAAAACCGACCAACTCCAAAAGGAAAAATTTGTGAGAAAAGCTGATTTTTGTCACACCGAGCCAAATTAAGCTGGAAACCAAATCTCTTTGTTTTCAAGTGACATTAAGGCAGGGTTTAAAAACAAATTTTTAAACGGCAGGAGCATATAGATGGAGAGAGTTATTCAAATTTTTATTATGGATTTAGCCGCTTTTGCAACTTATTTTGAAGTTGGCCAGTTTTGCAGCAAAATATAACGATATGTCGCTGAATTTGATGTAAAAAATATTGAGTTTTTGGGATTGCGAATGAACAAAATTATTTTGTATGGGTAAGTAAATCACTTGAAAAAAATTTCACTCAGAACTTTGGTTTAATTAATCAATGGATTACACGAAATGAAGGAACAGTATTATTTTTGTAAAGCTAGAAAGTTTTGAAACATGTTTCAAAATAAACATTGCGATTTCATACTATTGAGACGTTATCATCTTCAAAGGGCTCACACAGTTCGTCCTGAAGTTCTTCTTCATCCCTGTCTTCTTGTCCTCTGATTCTTTCTTCTTGATGAGTTGATGGCAAAATTTCACAATGCTCTTCTTACGCTTCACAACAGACTCCCTAGCTCCTACCTCAGACCTGTAAAAATCCTCCCCTTGCACTAACACCTTATTATTATGTTTCGTTACGTAAAACCTCTTCGTGGGAGCAAATTTAAAAGACCACTGTGCAGGGGGTTTGAGGAAGGTATTATTGGTCTTCGTCCCATCATGATTGTTGTAGTCTCTACCCGGTTTGAACCCTATTTCACTTTCGCAGAGAATGTTGTCAAACTGCGAAGGCTCAACGAGGGTCTCGATTTTTTTAACTTGGTCTCGATTTGTGCGAAAACACGATTATTATTCACAAGAAAAGTGAAAACTGACTGATAGAGGACTGATAGGGGGCATTTTCGAATGACACATCAGCGCGTTCTAGCGGATGTGGAGATGGCCGACTCTGAAACTCACTGAAAAGAGGAGTTGGCCGGTTTCGCAGCATTTCGTGATTTTCAAACGCACTTTCAAGAAGTAATTGGGCGGTTTTGGCGTAGCTTCTTATTTCCAGTAGATCAAACAGCTATATTCGCACTTAGAAATCTGAAAAACCGCATTTCGCAAAATTGAGGAGTTGGCCGGTTTTGCAACTTTCTCAGGGGTACAAACACGCGAAAGGCGCTAAAAGAAGATTAAAAACATTTGACGTACAAGTAAAAAATCTGATGTCAGCTCTTCAAAAAATTATCGAGCTCCTTTGAAATTATTAAGAACCGTTATGCTAAAAAATAATATATTTTATTCTAATAAATAAAGTTTGTAAAAAAAAGAATCAGAACTTTCTATAATATCCTTTAATTTGTATACGCACTTACTTAGTATATTCGAATACCAAATTTCATTTATGTGGATAATAAATTTCCCGTACTCTGGTATACTAAATTTAATTTCAATTTGTGCATTCTTTCTTCCATTATATGTATACTAAATCTAGTGGAGATTTTTCTAACAGTGGAAGGTTCATATCTGGAGAATTTCTGTCAGGAGAAGAAGAAGAAGGTCCACAGTGATGAAAACCAGGATTAGTGCCACCAGCAAGAGCACTAAATTTTTGTTTTAAGTATCTACACAATTTTATGTTGCTATATCACGAGCTGTCCATTTATTTATAAATGATGGGGAATAGTTCCATAAACGCTTAAAAATTTGTCTTGTTCGACACCTTTGAGACATAGAAACTTTTAAAACAAGTTCGTTTTTTATAAAAGTATACAGTGAAGACTGCCAACAAGTATTTCTGTAAACTAGTTCTTCGTTTTCTATTAATTTTGCAAAGAGTTTTGGGCATGGTTAATGTATCTAGCTCCTTCGTTAAGACGGAGGGAAAAGTTCGAAAAAATTGTAATAAAAATTCATAAAGAATAAAAAAATGACGGTCTTCACAACCCATTTCTTCATTTTCCTGGTTCCTTATTATTTTGTACAAACTTTAAATAAAGATTAGATCGTAATTACCTAACAACGGGACCTTCAGGTACGTTTTTGTTTTGTTTCAATTGGTACTCTCCCGAAGAAACGTACTTACCGGAGGTAGATGGCTGGCCTGCTAGTCTCAAGGTTGCGCATTCGATTATTGCTATCCGTGCTTTGTTTTTTATTTATTTTTATTTATATAAATGCTTGTTTATTGCATTTTTGATTAAGATTTAATACAATTATGCTATTTTATGACTATTTATTCCTTATTTTCAATAAAAACTCTGTTTATCGTACTTTTATTATCACTTGGACAATAGTGCATTTTATTAAAATTCTTTAAACTTCAATAGTTTCAGGCCTTTAGATTTTTAAATTAAAGTAGGAACAAAGGTCTTCCACTAAAAATATCAATAATAAATACAAAATAACAGTAGACGCAGCGGCTTATTTTATAAATATTTACTAATAAGAATCAAAAGTGTATTGAAAATGTATTTCACGTACTGTATGTACCTTTCATCGATGAGGGTATCAATTCGAACAAAAAAGTTTTGCTAAACTTCCCCTCTTTACGTTTCTGAATGACAAATTTTGTTGGTTTATTTAAAAGTCTCAATACTTGCGAATAGAGAGTGTATTTGAGCTACTATGGCGTTACCACAAGTTTTGAACATAAGCTTTGAAAATTCAAAACTTGCAAATTTAGAGTTTAGACAATCCCATGAAGGCGGAGTTGAAAGCAGAAATACATAATTGATCAAATTACCGTTAATTTCCAAAATGTAATATTTATGTTAAAATTCAAAGTTTCCGATTTGGATTTTTAATGGCTAGCGTTCATCTTTGCCGCGCTTGAATGAATGTGCGTCTAACTATAATATAATATAATACTCTCACTGGCCAAACATTCGAATGTAAAATTGAAAATTGACGTTCTTAAACAAAATTTTCAGTTTTTTGATTCAAGAGACTTTAAAGAATGATGGTCTTATTCTTACAACGGTGGGTCACCCAAGAACCGGGAGTTACTTCAAGTTCAAAGATGTATTTAGTTATTTATTTTGCATAATTTTTTTAATTTTTAAAACTTAAGTTTTCCTTTTTATTTAGTTATTTGTTTGCATTTGATAATTCACACGCATAAGTTACAAAAGGTAAAAAGGAAAATTATTTAATTATCGGAAAAACTGTTAGTAAATAAAACAGAATGTTTATAAGTAATAAAAGTCTGACTTTATTTCGAATTATCTGAAAAAGCACATTCGCTTCGAAGTAAAAAACCATTACATCATACAGTTAAAACTACAGAGTTCAACATAATATAGAAAATGTCGCCTTTTTACCAACTGTAATAGAGTCCGAAGTGCCCGACTAGTGATGACAATATATTTGTGAAAGACAAAGGAGCTTGAGCAAAAAGAAGAGTGGCCGTTTTAATCTAGAAAAAAAATTTGAAGGTTTCTCCGCAAAATTAAACGAATTATTGCTTTTTAATGGTACGTTTAAATTAGAAAATATAGCCGTATTGGTTTCGGAAAAGTTAACATTGAACTAAATATAAAAAAAAGCTTAAATCAAACTTATTTTCAATGAAACAATATCCAGTGATTTGAAATTTGTGATATTTAAAGTAAATTGATACATTTTTTCAAACATTTGTGAAATGTAAACAAATGTAATTGTAAATGTAAAAAATTATATTTAAGCATCAACTTTAAAAGTAAAAGCAATGACGGAGCATAAAGCGACATATCTGTGTGACGTGCAGGTTAAAAAAGATGTATAAACGGTGTGACAAAGATGTGGTTTACACACGAAATACTCTATATCTTTCTGTGATTAGATTTCTGCAGGCTGCTGGACATTCCTCGATTTCCTCTGCGGTCATTCCTTCAACCACGCCGGTAGTCATGTTTATTTTCACCCTTTCATGGACCCCGAAAATAGAGGCAAATATTGGACGGATACTCGTGCTTCTGCTAGATGATTTTTCTAGTATTGCACAGACTTTGCCATTAGAGCTTGACAATACAATTTGTTCTATGTTTGGCATGGGATTCAGGATACCATATCTTGTTCTCAATCCAATTGGTGTATCTGGAGGAAAAGCGTATTTACGTAGTTCGAATATCCGATTCGGATGGTTGTGGGGACTAAGTCGAATAAATCCAAGCTCTTCCAATCTAAACCCAAGTACGCGGCGAAAGTTTTGTCTGCGAGTAGGAGACCTCGACCTGTCACGAAGAGGTGGTTCGGGAGTTGGTGGAGACCTGGCAGAACAAGAAGGTGTAGCAAGAGTATTAGGTTCACCACCAGGAAAATGTTTGGACTGTGAACTTGATCCTGAAACAAGAAATACAGTATTAGATGTTTTTCTTAGGCACCTACACAATCGTATGTTTGAACATTACGAGTTGTAACTGAGATTGTAATTGTAGGGCCCAATTCCATAAACGCCTATAATTTCATATCGTTGAATGGCTCGAGAAAACATTTTGAAACAAATAACTGTCTTCAAAGATTATCTACTTACTCAAAGAATCGAAGCACTAGAGTTTCATGGAATGTATTACCTACAAAACTACCTATCCTTTGATAAAATTCAATTATTTAAAAAAATTTCATTCATGCACAATTAAAAAAACTTTTTCAACGTGTTCCATTTTCTATTCCAACATATTTTGATGTCAAATATTAAAGTTGATTTTATATCAATTGAAACCTTAATCATTAAAAATGTTATCATATATCCTATTATAGGTATCGGATCCTTTACAATTAACAGTTTCTCCTTCATCTACAATGTTTCGAATAATTCAGAAATCAATTTTATTATGAATATGAATGATCACAGTACCCTACCACCTATCGCGAAAGTCTTGGAATGGGATTCGTGTTAGCTGAGTTTCTGCAACATATTAAAAATCTTCTTTTTTTTCAATTTTAAAGTCGTGCAAATAAGCAGCAGACAAGATTTGTAGGTTATTATTCGAATTTTGCATGCAAATCTTAAACTTGTTTTTTATTTTTCTAAAATTGAAGCTTATTTATTAATTGAAACTATCTTATCAAATAGTTTACATTGAGTCTCAAAATTTCTTTTAATTTAAAAAAATATTATTAAGCAACAATAACATAAAGTTCAAGATAAAAAAATGTATATCCTAAGTTGTCCAAAATGTATTTCCAAATATTTAAATCGAAAATTGTACGTTTAAAAATGGAAAACTTAGTATCTAAACTATTTTAGAAATACGCGTTGTAAAATAAATGCTTTCCTGATCGAAAAATTCATCAAGTGAACTTAACATACAGACAGAGAAATCACTGTTATTTTCGATGGCACAATATCAAGTGATATGGGATTTGTGGTATTTAATTTAATTTGATAGATCCTTTTAAAAATATTTGTGAAATGTAAATTTAAGGAGTTATTCCTCAGTCAGCCATCTGGCGAAAATTCGAGATGAGTGACGCGCGCGTTTTTAAACATTTATCAACGGGATAATAAATTGTCGTGTACATACGAAATACTGCATAATTCTTTGCGATTTGTCCGTGCAAGAATACTGGACATTTCGCGATTTCTTCTTCGGTCAATTCCTCAACCACGCCGCTATTCATGTTTACTTTCGCCCGCTTTGGCAGCTCACAACCTGGTGTAAATATTGCACGAAAAATCGTCTGTCTGTTTGCTAATTTTTCTAAAATGGCACAGACGTCGCCATTAGACGTTGATAATACAATTTGTTCTCCGGTTGGCAGGGGATTCAGGACTTGACCTCTTGATCTCCATCCAAGTGGTTTATCAGGTGGAAAACATATTTTCTGAGTTCTAATATGTGATTCGGATATTTGTGTGGAGTAAGTCGAATAAATTCAAGCTCTTCAAATTTGAATCCAAGTACGCTGGGAAAAGTTTGATTCAAAGTAGCAGACCTCGATCTGTGAGGAAGAGTTGATGCGGCAGGTGGTGAAGACTTGGCAGAAGATCGAGGTTTAGCAAGAGAAAGAGTAGTGTTTGAACAATGTCTGCTAGTAGAAGAAGATGGTTCAGAGGGATGAAAACGAGGATTATTGCCGCTTTTAGGCAAACGCTCAGACTGTGAACTTAATGCTGAAAAAAGAAATAAAAAATTAAATTTTGGCTTTAAGTATATGTCGTATACCTGTACCTGCTCCCGTTCGTCTAGTGGACGCATGAAATCAGCCAAAGCGCGGACATTTGGCTGTGCATTTATCTTTTATGGAAATATTTCATGTTAAAAATAATAAAAGGAGTTCCTAATGGAGATTTTAAGCCATTAATTACTTAATTAATATAATTATGTGACGAAATACTCTTGGGAAAAGGTAAATTACATAATAAAATAACTTCAAAAGAAGCTATTTCAGGTAAAAACTGGATAATTATAATTAATCACACTATACAAAATACGTATTACTTATTGTAACTGTATGTCTTTGAAAATATTAAAGACCCGTACTTTGAGTAAACGATGTTTAATTTACTACATTCAAAATTTATAAATCTTAATCTGAACTTTTATGAGTGATTCACGGCGACTTGTATGATAATTGCATTGTATGATTGTCTTTGAAACTTTATTCTCGTAAACCCGGTTTACCTCATAGCCATGGACTAAGTTCAGTGATTGATGATATAAGGGTGTTATAAAATAACTTAATAAGCTGCTTGAAACCGCTGCTTTTTAGAGGTACCACTTGCTACTCCATAGGTTTATGCTTGCTTGCTGCCTGATGGTTGAGAATATCCTACTGACTCCTAAATTTTCAAATTTTTCAAGACGTTCAAGAGTGAAGATCTAATGTAGTTTGTTTTATGTTCAAATACGTAGATAAAACCTTGTTGTTGAGGTCCTTTCAAGGTGTGGATCCAGTACTTGATGTTGATTATCCCTAGCAGCTATCCCTTGAGCTTAAATCAGGTTTTCGTTGTCCACATCTTCTAAGGGGGATTCATCAATAGGAATCTACTGCTTCACTTCGATTTTTATTGATGTGCTACATTCTACTCAGGTCTTCTTGTCGCTAGCTCTGGTTACTTAATTAAGAAGATAGTTTCATCTTACAATTGTATTCTTTTTTTACTTTGCGTTCAAATTGTACACTTTCGTAAAACAGACGAACCAATTCCTCCTTCCATGTGGTATCCCACTCGATGCTCTACCAGGGTATTCCTGTCGAGGTGGTCCCCTAAAAATGGATTATGCTAGGCAAAGCATCCTTTAGCAGATAAAGCTGATTATCCACTGTACCTTTTGTCGCATGAAATTTCCTCCAGGGGCGCCCAGAGGATTCTCGCGAGGGCACTAACATCCAAGGTCTTTTTTCTTCAGGAATTATTCAATCTAGAGACACTCTTTTTATCAACTTTCATTAATTAAATCTTATATATATAATCTGAAAAATTGCACCCGATGCGAGCGAAATCGCGGTAAAATTTCAGCCATAACCACGTCTCACGACCGTGAGGTAGGTGGCTACAGTCTGTGACGGAATCAATACGACGATCCGGCAAAAGTCTCGTGCACCCTGAGGACAAGGAGCGACCCAAGGACGACCGCCTTCTGCATTTTCCCCGCAAGTGTCTTCGCATATTGTTCACACGCAGGGAAGCTTTTCAGGCTACTGACTAGTGAAAGCTTGGCACCTCCAAGAGCGCCGATGATAAGGACGATTAATTTAACAGAATATTCCGGGTACAAT
>JAWWLR010000155.1:60492748-60514105 GCA_035041075.1 Acraspis erinacei | reverse complement strand
CAATATGTAATTTTCAGAGTGAAATTATTTATTGAAAATTCAGTAAAATAATACAATTATTAAACACAGATGGAATTTGAAAAATGAGACGTCAACCCAAGTACACGCAGTTACTCTCGCGGAGGCTGACGCTCGACTGACTGCTGCAACTGTACCCGACCCGAAGCGACGGGCCTCAGGTCAGAGTGCAATAAATGAGAAACTAAGTCTTTGAAGAAACTTCTAAGAAGGCATACATTAAAACTAACATTCATTCACTAGACTTAACCTGAAAGTATACAGGGCACTGTTCTGTTCTGATGCACAAATACTGAGACAGAGAGGGTTAACGGGAGCATCAGGAGAAAGGTCCAAAATATCTCAGCGAGACGTCGAGGGGACGAATGGCACTGTCCTCCGACCGAAACTGAATACTGCTACTCCGGTGCAAGGATGCAACCTTTTATATCAAGGTGGGCGAGGTTCTGCACCACGTTCTTCCACGTAGCCTTCTAGATGTTTTCAACTCCACCTGGGAGGAAGGAGAGTGCATTATTCCGAGTCCACGTTTGATCGATATACACCGGTTATCTTCCAGGAGTCTAGACCTCCATCTAAAGGGGTGAGTTTTTACATCTTCCGTAGGCGATGTTTCATGCTTCAAGCGAAGATATGTGTTCTGTCCAGAGGCTGCATTCAACGGGTGGAATGGGTGATGGTCTCCAAATCAATATTCGACGCACGTGAAGTTCTCTTGATAGAAAAATCTTTGTCCCTTTTGTCTCCTCGTTTTCTCTTCTTAGTAAATTAATCATTCCTTCTATACGAGCCGAATCTCAAGATACAAGAATATTCTTTTGTCAATTCCCTATACAAATATATTAAAACCTTCTCCTCTAATTTAATTTTTTAAAATATGTAAACAATACCACAAATTACTAACACAAAAAACATTCAAAATGTTGGCGGATGTAGAATTTGCTGATGAGGCCAACCTTCATCCTTCAACTATACGCCCTCTTTACAGTAAGATAACGATAAGGATGGAAATTTGGAAAAGAGAAGATTTATTTTCAACTTCTCATTTATGATAATAAATCATCGGAAATGTAAGGTTTTCATTTTTAATCATTAACTGTTGGTGAATTGAAATAAAGATGGTAATTGAAATGATTTATATGTCCGATCGCTAAGGGATTATCAGTTCTTATCGATTGATAACTTCGGCGTGCAAAGTAAATTAAATTTTTTTAAAGAAAAGTTTTCGAGTATCAGGGATCGTTTTTGGAATAGTGTTTGATATTTTCGGACAACCAAGAAACAATTCAAACTCTTGCTATACTTTTTCATGTGCATAATCATCCGTGTAGAAATTTTTCTATGGCCCAGACCAGGCCAAATCTGGACCAGATCTGGAAAACAGACCTGGGCCCGATCGCTGATGAAACGCACGGCCCGATCGGAGCCAGATCTGGCGCCCGAGCTGGCCGCCCGATCGGAACCCGACCTGGCCCCGACCAATTTCCCGTTAAGAGCCATTTTTGAAATTTATACTTTCTTACCATTTATATATACTGTAATATATTTTTTATTTCAGTACAAAATATTACTATAAATACAAATACAAAATCAATAAATTTTTAATATTTTTGGCTTCGTTCTTTACGATGCCCGCCCCAGTCCTTGGCATTTCCAATGATTGTGCTGATGTGCGACAATGCTTCTTCCGCTGTGATGGTATACTTTGTACAAGCAATATCTGAAAATAAGTTATAATAAAAGATTAGTCTGTATATAAAATGAATATAATTTTCAGCTAAGTCTTAATTATAGAAAAGATTAAATTTATACCTAACAAGCATGTGCAAAAGAAAAAGTCTTTAAAAAGTTCTTTCCCTTCGACTCTTTTCACCGCAGTGAACATCAGCATTAAATCTCTTGAAAATATTTTCTTTGCAATGACGTTCAAAGATTTTCGAACTCCATTGTCTCTGCTCATTGACAAATCCAGACTACTTTTCTGTAAACATAGAAATAAAATTGAATATGCTATTAAATGTAAAAAATATAAATGTAGAAAAGTGAAAGAAACTCTTATATAATAAGAGACTTACAAAGCGATGACAGCATTCTTCATTCGTTTGTAGCTTTTCATTCAGATCTTTGAAGTCTTTAAGATTATTCAATGGAAATTTAATGTTAAATTCATCTTCGAAACTCTTTTTTCCAACGTAGCTGCAACTCTTATCAATTTCAATCATCGTTTTGATGGCCTTTTGATTTTCAGCTACTTCTCTTACTTCTGTTCTTAACAATTTAATTTCCTTTAAAATTGAATTAAGTCCTGAATGAAAAGAAAAAATAAGAATAAGTGTATAATAGTAAGAAAAGATACACATTTCATTAAATTTACTATAATCAAAAATTATCGAAATTACTGGTTTGTTCCTGTGTTTCGAAACTATCATTTCGATTCAGAGCCAAGGCCGTGGGAACGCTCTTATTGTGATTGTTGCTGGGTTTCGATCCTCTTTCTGTCTGTTTAGTTTTTGATTTATAGATAGATTGATTATTCATTGAATTTATACTAACGCTAGATCTGATGGAGTGACCTACAATATGGAAAAAGAAGCTTGCATCATAAATTTATACAAAGAATTTAATTTCAGACGATATTTGTATAAAAGAAAATTTCAATTACCCTTTACGTTTTCTTTTAAACGTGAAGGTGAAGTCTTTACTTTTGAAGACTTATATCTCTTGACAGAATTTTTCAGTGTCTTTACTTCACGAATATGAAGATTATCATCTGGAGATAAGTTATTTTCATCCTCTATATTTTCTGTAAAACATATTTTTTATTGGAAACAATATTATTTGTTAAAATATATATTTCAATGTTATAAATATCATTTACCGTCTTCTGTTTCAATATCATAATTTATCTTAGAAGATTGAGTTTCGGAAACTGAAAATAAAATTAAGTGTGTTAAATTTTCACGAAAATAAACATTATTGAGAAACCAAAATATTAATCACTATATACGGAAAAGAAATTCTCACGCTTATTGCCTGATCTTCGTTTTCTCTTTTTCCGTGAAGATATGTCCTCGTCATAATCAATGTCTGCTTCCATATCTAACAGAAATGATAAAATTTTATTTAATAATATATGATAAAAAATGCAGTGGAAAACATGAAACACATGTGAAGACAAACGTAAAATAACCTAGAACAGCCAGAGGATCAGGTACTGATTTAAGTGAAGGACCTATGTGCTTGTCAGACAGTTTTGGAACAATCGATATGTTTTCCAAATCAACATTAGATTGACCCATATTTTTTATTAGATTTTCAATTCTAGCACTTTTTTCTTCTGTATCGAGGTCAGGATCAGAAGTGTAAGCTAATTCCTGAAACTTTAATATATTCAGCCGCTCTACGCCTTCTTCGTATGTACCTATTGAAAAAATGAAATTAGCTGTCAATTTCATCTCGAGTGCTTCCACTTTGTTTGTAATTATATTTATATGGTGCTCATTTCACGAGCACTTGGTTTTTCATTAGCAAATATATTTGCTTCCTCATATGGGAAGCATTAGCGATTTTTTTAATAATAGACAAACCAACTTTTTCATTTTGATCAATTTAAAAATATAAATTTACAAAAAATACCAAATTACCATTATTTTACTGGAAAACAATTATTTGATAATTGAATAAGAAAAATTAATTATACAAAGTATAGGATTTTAGTACGTTTCTACATTTGGGAACCTTATACACGTTAATAATAATCAAAGAGTTTGCAAATTTTTGTATACCTCTGAGGGGCCGTCCAGAAATTACGTAAGGGTTCAGACGGGAGGGGGGGGGGTACACAATTTTCTTACGATTTCTTACGTTCGGGTGGGAGGGAAATAGACAATTCTTACGAAATAAAATAATGAAAACTAAATATGGTCCTATAAACCTAAAATTTATTGATTATTAAAACTTAATGAGTGAATTAAATAGTCTAATTTTTGATAAGCAAACGGTATTAATGCAAAAAAACGATCAAAAGTAAAATACTAGCAAACAACAATACAAAGCACACAAGGATTATCGGACGATAATTTTATGTATAATGTACATAAATTGACTAATAAGGTAGTGTTCAAAGTCAATAACGTCCTATTTAATATAAAAAATTATTACGTAAGATGGGGGGGGCACGAAAATCTTACGGTTGCTTACGTGAAGGGAGGGAGTAGTCGAAAATGTGTAAAAAGACCCTTAGGTAATTTGTGGACGGCCCCCAATACACTGTTTTAACTTACTGGCATGACCAACAATTTTAACGCTGTATTCTGGCCAATATTCAGGGGCGGGTGCTTCTTTCTTAATTAAATCATACAAAATGGCATTCCTTTCATCATCATACGGTTCCGGCATATACTTAGTTACAAATTTGCTTTTCAAATTATCATATCTTATCCACTTTAATAAAGTAATATCCACGCATCGTGTCATCGGTTGCCTACCCGGACGAATAAATGTAACCAATTGAAATGGTTTTGTAGTCAGAACTAGATTCGCCATGTCAAATATCGAACCCTAAAAAAGAAAGTTTAACATTAATTTATGAATTGCGTAAATAACTTAAAATTTTTAAGTAAATTATTGAAACATTGATTTTATTGACCATAAGAAAGTTCTGCAATTTATGAAAATAGTTCTTGAACCCACCCGCTCATTTACGTAAACTGTAAAAAATATTGGAAATTCTTCCTATGAAATAGTAGAAAATATTTCCGAAACTGGTAGGAAAAATTGTTTTCCTATAGAATAGTAAGAAATATTTCCGAAATTGATGGAAAAAAATTTTTTCCAAAGAAAATTGGAAATTGTTCATTGAATTTTGGCAAATTTTCCAAATGCACTCCATAATTTCTGAAAAGTTAGGAAATTGGTCCACAAGGTTCGAAGAATTTTCCGAAAAGTTAAGAAATTCTTCCAGAAGGTTAGGAGATTGATCAAATTTCCGAAAATGTAGGAAAATTTTCTAATTATATGGGGAAATTTTTCCACCAAGATTGAAATTGTTCCATGAATATTGGCAAATTTTCCGAAAAATTGGTAATTTTCAGAAAAGTTAGAAAATTTATCCACAAAGTACTAAATCTCCGCAAAATTAGGAAATTTTTCCAATATTTATGAGGAATTTTTTCCACCAGGATTGGAATTGTTACATGAAGATTCGCAAATTTTCCGAATAATTTGTAATTTTCAGAAAAGTTAGGAAATTTATCAAGAAGTTTTGGCAATGATTAACTATCCGCAGAATTTGGAAATTTTTCCAATATCTATGGGGAAATTTTGCAGAAAAGATTGGAATTGTTCCAGGAACATTGGAAAATTTTCTGAACACAATGGTTATTTTCTGAAATATTATGAGAATTTGTCTAGAACTGACTAATTTCCCGAAAATGATACATACATGAAATGAATTTAAATAATTCTGAGTGATTCTGCAAAGCCATTTTAAGACCTTACAAAAATTTAACTGGCTTTAGGCTCGACTTTAGGTATAATAGATGTTTTACACATCGAAAGAACTGTGACAGAATAGTTATAGAAGCGCTTTTTCAATAATCCAATTGAATGGAATGATTATCAATATAGGTTATTTAATTTTTAATTATTTAAACAAATCACATTTGTTTAAATAATTTCTTTTTGAAAATTGTTTTTTTTTAACTAAAAATTATTACTATTGATTTAGACGAAAATTTATCAACATAAATTAAATAATTTTAAATTAGTCGAACAAATTCCGCTTGTTAAAATAATTTTTTTTTATCATTCGTTTTCCTGCTAAAAATTATAACTTTTGGCCTAATTGATTATTGATCAACATTGGTTTATTATTTTTGAATTATTTAAACAAATTTTGTTTAAATACTTCTTTTTCGAAAAATTCGGTTTTTGGTTATAAGAATTAACTGTTAATTTTTAAAATACATTCCGTTTCTTCAAATAATTATAAATAACAAATTTAATTTGTTTCAATAATTTCTTTTACTAAAATTTTTTTTTGCTGAAATTTATTAATATTGCTCTGGTGGAATATTTATCAATATTGATTAATTAATTTATAATGAATGAAACAAATTCTATTCTTTAATTTTTTTCCAAAAAATTCGTCGAACAGATAGTTGGTTTTTTCCTCGTTCGAAAATAACACGACGCTTTCCTCAAAGATTTTTTCAATACGGAATCTTCAACTCCTTAATGAGATATTACAATTTTACAAAATAGTTCTTATAGTACATTCACTATATACCTTTTATTAATTGTAATCAAGAATGTGAATATTATTTAATAAAACAGAAGACAAACAGGGTTTAGAAGAGAAATTGAGGTTATCTTTTTAGAATAGCTGGTTACACACATACCTTAAGTGCCGGCTGAAGAAATACTCTCAATGACTGTTGTTAAACAATATTCACTATATTTAAGTGCATATAAATAAAATGCTAGCATTTATTTTAAACAGATTAATCTGGATAATCATCGAAAGGATTGAAACAGACTCTTCGAACACTACGATATCTCAGACAACAAATTTATACTTATTCTCGAAGTTGAATCTTACAATTTTACAAAAAATATGTAGAATTCAGATATTCAAATTTTAATCGCATTTTAAATCCTATTTTGGGAAAGCCATGAGCAATGTGATAATAATCCTATTTAAAAAATAATCGTGTTATTGTCGGACGAGGAAAACACGAGGAAATCCGCGAGGATTTTCAAATTCCTCGAGGATTAATTCTCTGTTTCGCGGAATTCCTCAAGGAATTCGAAAATCCTCGCAGATTTCCTCGTGTTTTCCTCATCCGAAAATAACACGACGCTTTCATCGAGGTTTTTTTCAATACGGAATCTTTAACTCCTTAATGAGATATTACAATTCGACAAAATAGTTCTTATAGTACATTCACCATATATCTTTCATTAATTGTAGTCAAGACTGTGAATATCATTTCATAAAAAAGAAGACAAACAGGGCTGAGAAGAGAAATGGAGGTTATCTTTTTAGAATCGATGGTTATACACATACCTTAAGTGCCGGTTGAAAAAATACAATTAATGACTGTTGTTAAAGAATATTCACTATACTGAAGTCCACGTACATAAAATGCTACCATTTATTCCAAAAAGATCAATCTGGATAATCATCTAAAGGATTGGAACAGTTTCTTCGACCATGCGATACCTCAGACAAAAAAATGTAGACTTGTTCTCGATTTAGAGGTTGGTAACCTTTAAAAACAATTGAACAGAATAGAAGAAGTTAATAATATGTCAAAGTAATATTTGTTGAATTGAAATGCTTGATATTTTATTTTAATGTTTAATAATACTTTAAAATATTACTATTTTTAATACATGCCACTGTAAAAAAGAGTGAATTAAGTTTTATGTATATCTGCATACATAACCTATACGTGAATAATTTTTTTGAGGTTGTCCTCACTGTGAAAACTTACAATCGATGTGAGCGAATCGATATGGACATAACTGCGCGGTAAATTCAAATGTATATCAATAAAACCGTTATCTGATTATTACCTCGATCACAACAGTGTGTAAGTATGTTTTACTTTTACATTCTTAATAAAAGCTCAATTCTTAAAGAGGAATTTCGTTACATTATTGCAAAATTAATAATGATGTATAAGTTTTCTGGCCAAATAATGAGAACCTCTTTTAAAAATTTAGCTTTTATGAAAACACTAATGTGATTCATGTGTAAAATAAAAGATTCAATTTTGAACGTATTAGTGCCATTATCACACAGCTTTATTAAGTTTTCTTCAGATCAAAACATAATTAATTTTTTTTTAATTCTACACGAAAGTGCGATAAATATAATGTTTATTCATTTAACAGCGTATTATAGAAAAATATTTTTTATTAAATTAAAATTAAATTTAATCTAAATAATTAAAAATTAATTCGCATCGTTATTCTGCGAAAGCGACGTAGAACTAGAATTCTAAGAAGTAAGCTTGATCGGTCGACTTAGTTTTTTGAGGTGGTATTACTTGAGAAATTATGCCCCATATCTATTTGTGTCACTCTATTAATGATGCAGGAGTGGCATACAATATACTCTCATCGGAACTTCTTCTTGTAGATTAATTTTTAACTTTACCATTTTACATTTAACATATTTAACATTGAAACTTAACAATTCATCATTAGCTTTTGTCCGCAACTCCCACATGTATAATTCCTTCGAATCCGTTGGATATATAAATAAAGACCTTTTGATACTCCAAACTTTGCCCTGAATTTCCACGCCCTGTAATGTTCGCGTCATTTTTTTTATTTCAAAAGGCGATTTGTTTTTAAGTAAAACAAAATTGTTTGGGAACTTGGTCGTTAAGGTACATTCCTTGTACTTAAGTTTTAATACGTTTGATTCAATACGCTTCAAAATTTGAACTTTATAAGGCATTTGCGGCTTTGGAGGATCTAGTTTATTTAACTCGTGTAACCTACGGCAAATTTGTGCTAAAGGACGGTTCGCAGATCGAATAAGGCTGGTTAATTTTCCAAGAAAGTTCTCAAAAGTAAAGGCACAAATTCGACTCAAGTTGCACCCCATGGATAATACATCATCAGCAACATGAATAGTGTAATGCATATTCAAGACTAACATTTTTGAATACAAGCCACGTAGACCTGAGAAAAAATTTCTTAAATAGATTTTTGCATGCTGCTGATATTTTTTACTTAACCGGTCGTTGCATAAAATTCTCGAAGCCGTGTGCAAAAGTAAAAAATTTTTAAAGCGATTTATATGAAGAATATTTAGTAATATTACAGGACCGCAGTACAATAAAATAAACCTTAATTCCGTTGCTTTCCACTTCTTGAGTGATAGCAAAGACCTTGTTTTCCTCTGAAATTCGCAAGGAATACATTTACGGACCAGAAGCAGTCTTCTAGAAACTTCCATCTTCAATCGTTGACCAACCTTAGCATGTCCTGGAAGGACAAACCAGGTCATTAATAGACGTTTCATAATTCCTTCGCAGAATAAATGCATGAAATCCAGCACAAACATGAAAATCATGTTAATGAATGGTCTGACTTGTAAAAGTGGTGACACACGATTATGGTGACGCGGTTGCGAACGTCTTCTGAAGGATTCGTCTGTCCTTTCTGGGCAATTTACAAGAGGAAACTGAGTCACCCGATCTTCTTTCAGGCCTTTTATTTCACACCTTTCACAGGCATAAAAACCTGTATGGCCTTTCGTTCCCTTGATAAAAGCTCTCGCTGGCGTATCACAAATGAAGCAGTGTATACGAACATTAAATCGTTGGTCCATAATTGTAACACCATTAGCCTGTAATTTATTGACTTCTACAATAAAGTCTCCTAAGTAATCATCGAGACTAGCAGGCTTGGAATTTCCGGAATAAATAAGGACGGCAAATGGCTTGTATATGTTAGGTTTATAATGCACCTTTCCTGACATGACCCAAAAACCCTTTTCTCCAGATTTAGTTAATGAAATTCCATCAGTATTGAATTGTACAAATATAGTTGTCTTCTTGTGCACGTTGGGATCAATACACTCTTGAAGACCCCTTTCAATTCCGAAATACACATACTCTCCAATCGATCCATCAGAGTCCTGCATTTCTTTGATGTTGTATACCGCTGATGATGTTCCCAAAAATGTTTTAGCTGATTTTGGCAGCTGAGGTAGAAGTCTTCTTCGTAAAATTTTAAGTATTTCATCAACAGTCTTTTGATCCATCCCTTTGGTTACAGCCAAAACACGCAGCTTCTTCATCTCATCGGGTTCATCCTCAAGCAATTCTACTACCCCATCAATGTATTCTTCTTCTGAATCCGTTAAGTCAGAATTTGACACTTCTGAATTCGCTGAATCAGAATTTGGTTCACTTGAATCTAATGATGTGCTATTATCCTCGGAACCTAGAAATGCAATTTTTTTTATTAATATTGTTCTTTTTTCGAACATGTGTGCTTACAATTATTAGTTAAGGGTGTTAGGCCAAAGTTCTAACGTCAAAATTCGATTTCTTCATTTAACTTGACAAATATTATAATTAGATAATAACTCGATCTGTAGCGCAATTCACTTTTTAAATAAAAATATGCATACAAAGCGAAAACGTATAATTTTAATACTTTTTTCGTAAAATGAAGAGATTGCATTTTGAGGTTAGATTTCAATTTCCTCATTTTAAGGAAAAAGCATTCAAGCTAAAAAAAATTTCGCTTTATAGACACATTTCTATTTCTAAAAGAAGTACCTATTCAGAGCAGAAAAATATCTAATTATAATATTTGAAGATTAAAATGAAGAAATCGAATTTTGTGGTTAAAACTTTGTTCCAGCCGTTCCAACACCCTTTATCAATCTGTACCAAAAATACGTTGTGAATTATCTACCATGGGTGGATTTAATATGTTTATAATCATTTGTGCTCATTTCATGAACACTTTGCTTCCACTTAAGCAAAAAATAAATGTGTTTCCACGAGTAATTAAATTTTGAAAAGAACAAATCAATTTTTGCGCCTACAGATTGCGCCTGAAAACATTTTGCAAGAGGATCTTTCGACTTGTTTTTGAAGCTACAATCTGCTCCTAAAAGGAACGACATATAGCTTTTATGGGACACCCTAAAAATATATTGATTTCAAATTTAACTTCCAAGTTCGATCATTTCATTTTATGTAATAAATATAATATTAATTTGTTTTTACTCCATACAGGTACTACTTTTCAAATTTTAAATATAGAAATATATAACTTTAAATGTCTAATTTAAATACTTTTTAGATTATAATTGAAACTTTTCATTTTACATAAAAGTATTAAAATAAATAGACACATTTCTCGCACTATAGCCATATTTCTATTTCAAAGAGAAGTATATTTTCACACAGTTAAAAAATTTTAAATCTAATATTTGTTGAGTAAAATGAATTAAAATATTAAGATTTAATTCTAAGGTTAGAGGTTATAACAAATTCTTACCTAAATCTACGTTGACATTTGGAACCTGACTAGTATCTGAATCATTGAAATCCTGATGATCCATCTGTTCATCACCATCCTCGATTTCATCAATAATATTTGGATCTTCTAAAATTCCGCGACCTTGCATTTCGGGTTGCGTTCCACTTTCTTCTTCATCATCTGCATCATTATCTACATAATTTTCAATATATAATCCATAAATTGTGTTAAAATTTATATACACTTTTTTATTTGTGTAATTTTAATGCAAACTCAAAATATCTTAAAAATATACAATTTATAATAACTTTTAAAATGAATGTCAAGTTTAAGGTTAGGTTTCCTTTCAAGATAAATATTCAATAAGATTTACCGATTTACTTACCCTCGTTCACATCACGAATATTGCCTAAAGCAGCTAACACGCGATGCTTTCGAACTCTTTGTGTACTTGGCTTTGGCATATTGTTTATTACATTACAAACTTAAACTCAGATAATAAACATGAATTCTATCAAAAATACCATACTTCATTTGACAGCAAGACAATTTCCCTAAATTGGAAGTAGGTGGCGTTGCAATACTTGAACCGGTCTGGCTCGGCTCTGGGCCATGGAATTATCCCGATCTGGTCCCGAAGATATTAAACCGATCAGGGCCAGATCGGTAATCGGGAAAATTTATGGCGATTTCTACACGGGCAGTAGTTTTGGTTTTAGGGTGTTTTTAAATGTTGGGAAATTATTTTTAAAAACCAGTTTTACCAGAAAGGTAATTATACTCGTAACATCAAATTTGAATAACTCTGCAAATATTTTTGTTTTAAATGCGCTTTTTATCAATATAGTCTAGAAGATGTAAAGTCACAATTTGTTGGTTACTAAAGGCAATATGAGCTTGGTTCTGTGTCAGATTACTGCAATACAATATTCGTATCGTGAGAAATTAGTGCATTATTTGCGAAATATCCGAAATAAGAAATAAGTGAAAGAGCTGCAGATGCATATAAAGTCGATAATGTTAAGTGAACTAATATTATATATAGGTACTATGAAATGTGGTGTACTGTGTTCAATTAAATCTGTTTTTTGAGCTCTCTAAAAATAACTCTGTGATACATAAACAAGGTCTGATTTACGTATTGACTTTATTGCGAAAAAATTTGAAATTATACTTTTCTCTTAATCCATAGAGCACGAGCGGCCCGTTTTTGCTTAATTTTCATGAAACTTGGGCTTACAGGGGTTATCAAAGTTTTATTTGACTTGGCAGTCAGAAATATAAAATGAAAAATGATGAAGGTAATAAAACAGATAAAAGAACTAAAGAAGTTTTACAGAAATTTCCTGTCCTTTAAGGGTGAACTTATTATAATTGATTAATATTTATAATTAAAGTTTCTATATCAACTCTGCCATTCAACTGGGAAATCGTAAAATAGCCCTGAATTTTTTTTTGTATAAAAATATTTAATGGACAAAAAATGTTTTAAAATCGGGAGAAGGCAGTAAACTTATCTCTGAGATTCAAGACACCACCCTGAATTTTTCTTAGTGAAATGTCTCTAGGTTCTTAAAAGGAAAATATTTATACGTTTTAGAAGCTTTCTAAAACACTTCACTCAGCTTATTTATTTGTTGTATCAATCTTCCATTATTTAAAGTGTTCAGAAAATTAAATTATTTTAAATTTGGGAATATACGCAGATAATACTTTTTTCCCTTAAGCTCCTAATGTAATTAATTCGTATTCTAATGCAAGCTATCTTAAATTTATATCATAATATGTATAGGAGTCTCTTCCGAATTATATCACTTGTAAATAATGTTATCCTCTTAATAAATATTATATTTTCATCTATTTAAAAGCGCTAGTCAGTTTATAGATTGCACTTTTTTAAATGCATTTCGGTCTTCAACTCATTATTTTAAGTTGTTTTATATCAATCTATGTTCGTGTATTGGATAAAGGGAAGAATTTGTTGTAAATAATTGTTACAAATATATTTATGAACTGATAAATGTAAATAAAATATATCCATAGCAATAAATCTTGTCTAGTTTGTATAAGCGTGACGGTTCTCATATTTTATGATATTATTGAAGTCCTCTTTGTCATTTAATCTTAATATTATGTTTGTATTCTGAACATATTCCAGGATGGCCGCTGGACGGGGAAACCTGGAAAACTGGGAAATGACCGATAATTTTATGAGACTGGGAAATGCCCGCGAATTTATTTTTTTGACCAGGAATTTTACAAATTTTTAGAAAAAAAATCGGTACAACTTTCTTTGATTTCAACCGTTTTTTAAATAATTAGTGCCATTTATTTATTTATTTTAGTTTTTAATGCGCAATTTTCCATTTTTAATTTTTAAGCGTGCATTTTAAATGACAGAATTTTAAAATTCAGTTTTTAAAACTTAAAAGAATTAAAATTTATAAGCGTTTAAAATCAAAGATTTTTGATTCGGAATCAGTTCACAATTTTAGAATTTCCAGATTTTAAGGTTATAAATTCAACTGGTTCAATTAGAAACTCTTATTAGTTAAAACCATGTAAACGCCCGATTGAAACTTTACAAACTATTTTCAATTGTAAAATGACTTCAAAATTATATATTTATGATGAAAGGCTTTTATTAAATTAAAAATATTATTTCAGTCTAAAATATTCTATTTTTAAAGCACTCAATTTGAAATTTTCAAATTAAAAAAGGGAACAATTAGTTAATATTTAGAAATACCTGACTTTTATTGTTATATTATTATTAAACACGTGTTATTCTCAAAAAATCGCGTAAGATGAATAAATATTTAGAAATTTTGAAAAAATTCAAAATTAATAAGATATTTAAACGATTTCAAATAATTTAAATAAGTTTCTACGTTTACCCATAAAAGACAGATATTCGTACCAAAATTTCGGTGCAAATAGTCCACAGCCTAATTTAAAACCAAATATAGATTTTGGCAGATGTAGAACAAAAATTTAAAAGCTTTTTAAGAATTTTGAAATGCTTCAGAAGAATAAAAAACATTTTTTGAAAAATTTTTAATGATTTTTCGTTTCAAACACTTAATTTGAAGAGAATGTTTAAAAAGATTTAGAAAGATTTACACAATTATTGAAAAAGAAATGTAGAGTATTTTAAGGACATTTTTTCGATTTGGCAGGATTTGAAAAAAAAATTTAGGCAAAATTTTAGGAAAAATTGGAATAATTTTAAAAGATGTTCAGAAGTTCTTAAAAAAAATTTTTTAATAATGAAAAATTTTAAATATATGTCAAACAACATGTGAATGTTTCAAGATTTTGCAATAAAGTTTTAAAGCATTTTAAGGATTTTTAAACTATTTAAAATAAGAATAACTTTTAATTTAAGAAGTTTTCAGTTTATAAAAAATTGAATCGTTCTATTTTTAATGTTTCTAGATTAAAATTAATAAAATGATATAATTTTGAAAATTTTGAATGCATTGGTTGATTCTTCAATTTAGAGCATTGAAAATGATAACGTGGATTTATATTTTTGGAAGTGAATCTAAATGTTTGAACTGTATAATTTCTACAAATTTATATTTTTCATTTCGCAGTTTAAGTGAATTTAATTTCAAATTGTTCAGTTGAAAAGTGTTAGTAGCTTCCATTTACACGTGTAAATTATTGAGTATTTGAATATAACATTTTTGAATTAGAAAACGTTTAAACTTCAGTTTTAAAAGTTTAAAATTCAAGAGTTCCACTTTGAGTGCTTTAATTTGCAGCTCCGTTTTTATTACTTTAAATAGAAAAAAAATTTTCTTAGAGTTCGATTTTTTAAATTTCATTGTTCGTGAAAAATGTTTGTGAACCGGGAAAACCCCGTGAAATGACTGGTAATTTTTTGTATGGAAACGGCCACCCTGATATTCGTCTGTAGCTTTTTAATAAAGAATTACATTGTAGTGTAAATAAATTGACAAAATGTTAACATAACGTTCTATATTAAAACTCTAGAAATACTAACAATGGGTGAGAAAGTAATCAACTTTACGCAAGTTTGTATCGTTAACGACACAAATCTATTTCGTAACAATTAGTCTTAAGGAAGTGCGTCGATATTTTTAATGAAAATTGTAAAAATTGAAACAACAGCAGATTATAGGTTTTGCAACTGCTGAATTTGTTGTCTATCGAGAGGAGGACATTGGAAGTGCCGAAGATTTCGTGGACCAACCATGCCTTCTTGTCTTCTCGCGCATTCGCTCATCCATATTGCAACACAAGCCACTTCTTCCGCTAATAAACGAGGTCCTATCCCTAGAAAATATAATCTATAATATTAGATATCGATTTTTTATTTCTATCGTTTTTAAAATCAGGATATTTCTTATTTGCAGCTTTCCCAACTTTAACGCTTTTAGCTGTTAAAAGAAATCAAGGATGAAAGATAATAAAATTGTAAACATCCTATGAAAATGAAATGAAAATGTTGTATTTACCTGGTATATTTTGATGATATTTAAACAGAGCTGAGTCATTTTTTTTCATTTTAACTTTCTCTCCATCCGACTCAATCATCTGTCTGTCATTTGTGTTTTGAGATTCAGTACCACTTTCTTTAGAGTTTTTGTCTTCGAAATTTTCAGCTTTTGCAGAATTGTCGTTGCTTGACTCGTTTAAATTGTTATTTTGATGGTCTTCAATTTTTGAAGATTCAATTCCTTCAGTTTTCGAATTTTCATTTTTCAATAATTTCTCTTCACTTTGTCTTCCAGATGTGGCAATTTTCTCTGATGTTTCAGTCTTTTTTTCCTTTTCACCTGAATAGTAAAATAACCAACAAATAACAAATTGATCATTTAATTCCTGTACCTTAATATTAATTTAAGATAAATTGTGAAAAATATTAGCACTGCATCGAAAATTTACTTTTTAATTTAAAGAACACTTTACTTTTTGTAAAGGACTCATCATCTTCCTGCAAAATAGACTCCAGCTCCAGATTAACATCAGAGTCAGTATCTTGGCTCGTTAGAGATACGCTACTTTCTTTGGGTTTGTTATTATTTTCTGTACAATCGTTACTTGTTGCGCATAAATTACCTTGCTCTGATTCGTCAAAAAGAGCACATGTCAAAGAATCTTCATCAGGTTCTCTTTTAGTTCCATCACATCGAAGTCCTGCCAGAAATCTACAATTTGACCAAATTAATTTATAATGCTCAATTATTATAAAAGGAAAAACACCAAGTGCGTTTAAATCTTCTTGATGACACATTTTAAACAATTTTATTATTGTTACGGATGGAAGATACAAACCCATATAATTCCATGAATAATGAAACAGGGATCATTGCAGAGCCGCCGTCTGGTTCATGTGTGAACAGTTCACAAATCATAATCATCGTTTCGAAAATACTGGAAGCCAAAAGACCAACAGCAATAGCCAAAAATTTTTTCACCTGACATTTGCGTCGAAATTTGCCGATCATCATTATCAAATTTAAATCTTTGCGATCAAGGCATAGACAATCCCATCTACGTAGAAGGGTTTCCACCGACACAACTTTATTATAATCTGAGAAATATGGGTCTTAATTAATTATATCCGGATAAACATTGTATTTAATTTTCGAAACTAAATTCATTTTTGTTAAATTTGAAACCTTCCAAATTTAAAGATTTAAATGATTTTTAATTAAAACGTTCAAAATTTAGAAATTTAAATTATTGAGTGTAAACAAAGAGATATGTTTTTATGCATTTGAAAAAAGTTGAACATTTCGAATTAAAAATTTCTTTAGTTTAATTGGAAAAAGGTATCCTGATTTTTTTTCTGTTTAAACGATTTTCACGCTAGAGAAACCGCAAATCATTTGTTTTTCAAAAAAACAAAATAATGACGTGATTCGATTAATTTGAAATTTTAAATTAATTCCGATGAATAATACTGAATTAATCATTTTTCTAAATAAATGATTTCCATTTAATTTCGACTTTGTAATTAAAATTGATGAGGTTGATTTATGTCATCTTTTGAGGGCGTAATTGTAACTTTAAAATGATTCTGTATAAAAAAAGCATCTTAATAGACCGATACTAATCTAAAAAATTTCTAGTTTTCAACTAATTGAAGAGAAAACGAGCAAAACGTGATAAATCTATTTTTTGTAAAAAAAATGTATTACGCGTGATTTTAGTATATCTATTATTATTCGCCCTTGATTGAACAAAAATGGATCTTATTAAAATCTCGCTTCAAAAATGTTGTAAAGTTCAAAATATTTAAATTAATATTCGGTTTTATTGTACTAGTCACTGAATTTGTCAGGTTTTATTCGCTTACTCCTTGATTATAAGTTTAGATACATGATTTTCAGCGTTTTTTTAAATAGTTAAGTTTGAAGGTTTACAATTTTAAGCTTTAAATCATGTACTTAGCAAATTTTTTATTTAGAATTAAACAGCTTTGAAAGCCTTATTCTAAAAATATTTAGTTTTCTAGACTTGAAATTAAAAATTGTACAGTTTTGCAGGTTTGAATTAAAAAATATTAGTTTTTAAGTCTTAATTAAAAAATTTTGAAATTATTCAATTATATTTAAAAAATGTAAATTACACAATGTTGAAGGCTTTTAATTTAGTTCTGTACATGTTCAATTTAAAATATTGAAAAATGTTACTTCTTCAATAATGAAATGTTTTAAATATCAAAGTAAATATAAAAAAGAAGCAAATTTTTAATGAAACTCATTTGAAGATTGTCTAATTTTTCAGGGTTAGAATTATAATTTATTTGATATTTTAAAGCTAGATTAATTTGCTATTTAGTTTGTAATACTTCAAATAAATATTTTTTTAGCCTTGAAAGAAGAAAGAAGAACAGCATTAAATGTAAAACAATTTAGATTAAAGAATTAAACACAATTATCAAAATTCATGAGTTTTGAAATTAAAATATACTTTCTAACTTAAAAATAAATTTTTCAAAAATAAATTTAAAAAGAGGAAGATTTTTAGTTTGAAGATACATATTTCCAATTTGTATTATTTATAAATTTTAAAATCCTTTTTGTGTGATTATGACAATGAAAACTGGCAAATTTGTTTTTAAATTCGAAAAACATTTCAAATATTATATTTTCATAAGTTTTCAAATGTCTATATTGTTTCACACTCAAAACTGTTTAATTTTAAGTTCGAAAAATTTCCGTAAAAACTTAAAAGCTCTAAATATTAAATTAAAAAAGTTACTCGATTGATTTCTTTCCAGATGTAAATACCTCCTAATTGTCGTAGAAGAACTTTCAAGTATCCTAAGGTTAAACCGGAAACGGTGCTCGGTGGTGGATATTCCAATCTAATTTTTTCTGGTGGTTCATCACCCTCCGCTAAAGCTCGGAAATAAGCACTGGACCATTTAAGAAGATCATAAGGTTGCGTTCTAATTGCTGCTTTGCAAAATTGTTTCAGAATCATCGGCAGTCTGGGCGGAACGTTGATTTGTTGACTGCAATAATTCGATTGTTCTACCAGAGGCATGCTTTTCTTGACTGTACGTAATTTTGGTGTCTTTATTTATCGCAGATAATTTTTCTTGTCAAAAAAGCATAATTTTTTACAGGAAATTTTTTTTTATATCATCTATCACGAGTAACAATAACAGGTGCTAAAATGCGAGAACTTACCACAGGGTGCGGTTTCTTAGAAATGTTGTCATTCGTTTAAGTCCTCTGTTGCCATGGAAACCATATCGATGAAGACGTGTTCTGCTCCAATTTTCTATGGGAATAGGAACATTTACATGATAAATATTTGATTATTCATAAAAATATTCACAATGTTTTCATTTAAAAATTCATTAGATACTATTAAAAAAATAAGTAATGTCTGGAAGGGGGGGTGGGGTCACCTCGAGCGTTAGGCTAATGTTAAAGTTACATATTGCATACTATAGAAAAGACGAAGTGAAGGGTGGGGGAGGGGGTTGTGAGGAACAAGCGTTACGTTTTTTTTTTAATTACTCTTTACTTATATTTTAATTTTTTAAGAAGAATGTATATAGTATAAAATTAATAAGGGTTTCAATATTTGCGTCAATTTTATTATTTTCAAATTATTTTATCACATGCTTATTTGCAATGAAATTAATTGCTTTCAAGAATTTAAAAAAAAATTATTCATTTAATTATAATATGTACTGAAAAATGTTGAATTAAACATTTTTATTCTCACTTACGAAATTGGTTTAAATTCTTAAGAAGTATCTGGATATATTATTTTTATGATTAGGGAATTTTTGGTTAATTGATTAATTTCCGCTTTAAAGTAAAATATGCTTTGAAATTGTTCAATAATTTAAATGTCATTTTTTAAATTTCATATGAATGAGAAAATCATATCTTATATATGATAATCATTAGTGTATTAGTGTCAAAAAAGTAAAAATTGAAATTTTTAAATCTAAATCAATGGAATAGATAACAAAATTCCATTTAATTTACGGTAATTAATTTAGATTTTTATAATGATTTACTATACTAACTGTCTACCGTTGCGGCATTTTTGTAAAACTAACCCCTTTCCAGGCTCGTTCAGGGTTAACGTTACGGAAAAATCCGTAGTACTAGTCTTTGCCTTTATTATACAACGAATATAGAGATTGGCAAACTCAATATTTATTTCCTCCAGAAAATAACGTAGTCTGTATTTCATAAACCTTATGTCTGTGCAAAAAACACGCGCGCTTATTACTTAATTTGTCTCACGCAATTTTTACATTAATATATAAATATTTATGGACCTAGAGACCCCAGCCCCTCAAAGTTTCCATTTCCGGAGAAAGAAAATCAGTAATTTTTTTCAAAATTTAAATATTAACACGTGCCACCAGGCACTTCAAAATCCCATGTAATTAACATGGGGAAATTTTGAATTTCCGAAAAATTGAACTCAGGGTTTCATCGAAACGTGCCAAATTTTGTAGAGATTGAAGAGGAGTGTCTACGAAATAAGGCGATACTAATACCTTTCATTTCCAACCCACCTTGACCCTCCCCGCAACGCCACAAATACGACCCGAAAAAAAACTACATTTTTACGTATTATTGTTACGTTTTCGCAATTTCCATCGTCTTTTTCATACGAATAATTACTGATGGACAATTTGAATATGTCCCATGATTTTTTAACATTACATAATTACATCATTTTGATAGATTTCTTCTGATATTTAACAAATTTCTATTTGTTTAAACAATTTTTATTTGCTCAAGCAGTTATTTTTCGATAACTAAAAAAATGAAATAAAATAGAACACATGAACTTATGTTTATGACTGTATAGTGTATAAAAAGAATATATGTACCATTTTTTAATTTTTTAAACAATTAGTTTAAAAAATATATAAAAAATAATATTTAATTGTATAAACAAAAACATAAAGCTTATAGCAGAATTCACTACTCCTAGAAATCATTCAATATTATGTTGATCTCAGAAAATACAATTTTAAAAGTATTTTGGGAAAAGTAATTATTCAAAAAAATTATATTTGTTTATACAATTAAAAAGTGGCTAATGTATTCTTTCTATACAATATACAGTCAGAAACATAATTGCATGTGTTCTATTTTATTTCATTTTTTTAGTCATTCGAAAAATACTGCTTGTGCATATAAAGAATGTTTAAACAAATAGAAATTTATTAAACATTAAAAGAAATGTATCAAAATTGTGTAATTATTTAACAAAACGCAGCATAGGATACTAATTTGAAAATAAAGTTGATATCTCTGGCTCAATTTTTAGAAATTTTGAAAATAGACAATAAATAATTGTTTAAATAATTACATAATGTTTTTAGAAAAATTGAGTACAAACAATGACAAAAAATTACGTTTCAATAAAAAAATACGATTATTTTTTACACTTTTTAGGAAAAAATAATTGTTTAAATAATTTACATTTGTTTAAACAATTGAAAACTGTTTAAAAATCATGGGAAATATTTCAATCGTCCAACAGTAATTATTTGTATGAAAAATACAACGGAAATTTCTAAAAAGTGACAATAATACGCCCGTTTATAAAAAAGAAAAATTACGTATTTTCTTTCTCTGCAAATGGAAACTTTTGGGAAGGAGGGTGTTCCCCTTGTAGCTAGAAAATCGTTTTTTGGACATATTATGTATATAATTAAAAGTTTGTCATTAGGAGAACCGCAGGATTTGGCTCTGATCGGGTGCTAATCTGAAAAACTGTACCAGATCTCATCGAAATCGCGGTAAAATTTCAACCATAACCACGTCTCACGACCGTGAGATAGGT
>JAWWLR010000155.1:60454784-60472338 GCA_035041075.1 Acraspis erinacei | reverse complement strand
GAATCTTGAAAAAAGTGGCCTCAAAAATTTTCAAAATGTGCTCACTTTTTGAGTTTTTATACAAAATGGCTGGCTAATGAACTTGACCTTTAGTTTACGACACTAAATGATAAAGTATTTTTTTTTAGTTGAAAAATCGTATTTTTTGGTAGAGAATAATCTTCTTTGTTGAAGAAATATAATTTTTCTTTAAAATTAAACTATTTCAGTGAAGGATTCATAATTTTAGTTGAAAAATGGTCTTTTTTTAGTTGAAAATTCAATTCTTCTGTTGAAAATTAATGTATTTTGTTGAAAACTCTTTTTTTTTTAGAAAATTAATCTTCTTGTTTGAAAATTAATCTTCTTAATTGAAAATTTAAGTGTTCCAATTAAATATACATCATTTTATGAAGATTAATTTTTTTGTTTGAAAATTAAACTTTTTGGCAACAGTTCATTTTTTTATTAAAATTAATCTTTTTTAGTTGAATTTTTAATATTTTAGTTAAATATTTATCACTTTGGTTTAAAATTGGTTGTTTTTTGTGTGGAAAATTAATTTTTTCAACTGAAAATTTAACTATACCAGTTTTCGTTGAAAACTGATATTCTTTAGTTCAGAGTTCAACTATTTGGTTGAAAGTCAACTTGAATTAACTTAATTAAATGTCTGTAATGATTTCAACAGAGTTATGGCGCAAATCGAGCGAGGAGAGGCAAAAATACAAAGACGTGCTGGCATAAAGAAAGCCCTCGATGCTAAAATGGCGAGGTACCGAGCTCCCTTCCACCAATTGAGAATAGCTTACGGAACCAACAAAGGCAAAAATTACACCGAAGAGGAGGATCGATTTTTAGTTTGCATGCTGCACAAACTCGGGTTTGACAAGGAGAACGTCTACGAAGAATTGCGAGCGACCGTAAGATGCGCTCCCCAGTTCCGTTTTGACTGGTTTGTAAAATCACGAACAGCTCTGGAACTGCAGAGAAGGTGTAACACGCTTATCACACTAATTGAACGAGAGAATCAGGAACTCGAGGAACGGGAGAGACAGGAGAGGAGGAAGAAAGGAGGTAACGCGGGTACTAAACCAACCTCAAAACGTAAAAGTGAAAACTTACCAGCGCCTCAGCCAAGAAAGAAAAAGAAGTAGATGTAGATTGTCATCAATTTTCTTGTACTCACCCGAACGGACCAAAAGAGTAATTTATGTATTTGATATAAAAGCGTAGGCGCGTAGTTTAAAATTTGAAAAGCTTTGCGACTGTGTGGGTGAGGTTGAGAGGTTTTTTTTAGACATGCATATTATCTTTTGCCTCGCGTAATTGCAATGTTCTCTTAATTCATTATGATTCGTTCATTCAGCTTCTGTTTTAAAAGGCTGAGGTTGAATTTATAGTTATGATTTTGAAACTATGTTTAGTTGATTGCAGTATTTAAGAGTTTTTCACCTTATTTAACGTACTTTCTGTGCAACGATTGTAAGATGAAACAGGGAATACAGAACGATTTGCATCTTACACTAATACATTTATTTATCTTGAAAATCCTGGATCCTCTGAAACAAGAAATAAAAATACAAAATCGAGATACTGGTTCTTAAAAATAACTTATGTTAATTTACAAAGAGTTTAGTTCTCGGGCGCATTTTCTCACTCTATCCTGGCTGCGAACATCATCTCGTTTTTTAGGAATGAGCTCGTCAAAAGCTCGATTCTTGTACAAATAAAATATACACAGCTTGCGGCTTTATAAAAACATAAATAGTCACTTAAAGTATAAAAAAACATACGTTTCACAATATAAATACGCTGTGTTTAAATTAGTCTCGCTCCTAAATTTAATTTAGTTTTCCATCTGTTACACAATTGAAGATAACAATTTTTCGTGATGAACATTTTCCACGGCTTTGTAAGGCCCCCAAAACAATTTTCCGCAGCTCTTCTTTCTTTCGATTTATGTTATATCGCTTTTGTTTATCTCCACGATTCAAAACTTGTGTAATTTTTACTTCTTATAATTTAAGGACTATTAATTATTAAAATAAACCAGAATATTAAAAATATTACGTCAAATATAATTTGAGAAACGCTGGGAGTTATTATTCCCATTATGTTAAATAAAGTTGCATTCAACATTATTAATGCATTTACTACGCGATTGACTTTTTTACGTCGCTACGTTTTCACCGACGATGTAAATGAAAAATATTCTGTAAAATTACGTATAGTATTACATAACAGTTTACGAATCTTCTACACAGTGATAATATGATAAGTATACAATGTTTTCATATTTAATATCTACTTGTTCTAGTTTCGACAGCTCCTTACGCCTAACTGGCGTATCACTTATAATTAATATTCATTGATTAGGGTACGAATACACGCGATACAAAGCGTGGGAAAAAAGTCATTCCTGGTGAATCGATGCGCTCTTTCATTCTCTGGGTTTCCAGGCGATCGCCTCAAACAGTGAGCAAATATATTTAATATTAGATTAGTCTTCATCGACTTTGATTAAATTCGTAAGTCACTAAACGCCCTCGATTCACCACAAAGACATTTATTGAAATATTTTTCTCACGAGAGACTAGTATTCACTGTAAACTCAGATTTCTCTTTGCAACTGAAGTTTAGAGAGAATAACTTCTCGAGTTATTCGTTATTTAGATCCATATTTCGATTGAACCGACTATGGCAAGGAGCGGCCCTTCCCGAGCTTTAGATTCATCTACGGGTATTTCTAAATTCTTAAAACTCATTCGCTTTTCCTAAACACTCGGTACGATTTCTAATTCTAAACAAGAAGCCAAGCGTGCACTTAAATTTTGCTGAAATTCTTACAAAAGTATGAAATACAGTGGAAGGATCATTTATTTGCAAAAATTGTGCCTTTTTCTTTTTGATTCTGGTAATAGGATTTTAAATTGGAAACTTTTTAAAAATAGTTCAATATTAACAATATGGCGGCGATATTTCTGAAAATCAAAAATGCCTATTTTTTACAGATGTATCGTTTTTTACGATTTTTCAATGACAAAAACCTATAATAAAAAAGGAATAGGAACTCTTTGCATAAAGCATTTAAAGTGGAACAATTTACTCTGTACATATTTTTCGTATCGCGAATTTTTTATTTTCAGACAAACCACTAAATTTTAAAAGAATGGAAATTCCTCACCAGAATCCAAAAAAGAAGTCTTAAAAGTTTTCTAATACGAAAAGGAACCCTCACACTTTTAATACTTTTGTAACAATTTGATCAAAATGTTCAATATCTTCAGTATACCGCTTGGACTTACAATAGAGGGACCTTTTTTTAAATATATCTATTAGTCAGGAGACGAAAACTGATTCGTTTGAATAAGAATCCGACTGGGAAAAATGACAAATTTAATTTGTTCCAATTGAACTTTCCTCTCCCAGTAATGAACATCTCCCTATCTAGAAAATTTATTTTGACCTCTCATGGTAAGAAATTGCAATCGACTTAAGTGCAATATTTTGCTTATAAATCGCAATCAAATCGTCGTATCAAAATAAAGCCGACAGAGGATAAAATTAGTGCAAAAAATGCAATAGAGTCGAGTAGCCTTCTGACGGCTTTAATTTGAAATTGGAAAGCAACGGTGCAGTTACAATACTAATTAGATAAAAAAAAGCGATCTCGATCGCAAAAGCTTATACAAACTAAGAAAGTAACAGTAAGATTGCGAAAATACAAATATCACATCTTACAGCTCAGTCCATCACAAATAAGAACACGATAATATTACTCGTACTATATGATAGCAAAAGTGGCAGAAGGAATCGAGGATATCTTTTTCTGTTTTCATTTAATTTTCTCAAGATATGCAGTCTAAATGAGCTTCTACCACTCAAAGTGATTATTACATCATGCATGTTCTATTTAATGCTCATAATAATTCGTAGTTAAGATATTAATAGTAATACTGGTAAATAATATGGCGTGGTAAACGAATCTTATCTTCTTAAAATTGTCATGCCTCTCTTTTGTTTTTTACTATTTTTTTTTGTTTTGAATCGAAAGCCAAGTTTTGTATTTTGTGTCTTTCGATTGCTTTCCTGATTTTCCTTCCTTGACTTTAGGGTTTTGTACAAAATACTAGAAAACACTCAACAAATCGGATATATGTTTCGGAAACGTGTATCCTGCAGAAGACTCTTGGTATAAAAGATTGCTATGAAAATTCGGTGGGTTTCAGTGCACGTGATTCCCCAAGCCCTTCATTTTTTTCGGTTACCTTGGTGCATTTTCCACAGCATAAAACGGATTTTGTCGCTAAAATCGTAGTAAAAGTGCGTAGTAGTAAATATCAAAATCAATTGCACCGAAAAAAATTTATTTATTTTACGCCAAACGCATTAGTGCTGGTGTCCGATGTAAATTGACAGGGAGAGTTACTACTTTACCGATTTCGAGGACATTCGATAGTTTAAGTGGTTCATGTCAATTTTAAGTTACTCTGGTGTGAGATTTTCTAATGAACATTATAGAAACTTAGCACGGACATGAACCACTTTAGCTGACGAATGGTCCCGAAGTCGATAAGGTTCAACTTAGTCACAAAATTTCGTTTATTTCGACACTTTTCAAGTCTGACCTATTCGTTTGATGCGTTGGGTGTAAAATGTATTTTTTTACGGAGACTGTTTCGATAAAAAATTGAAAGCGTGTTCAGCTATCGACTAAACTAAATAAATTGCTAGGCAAAAAGCGGTAAGTGATGCAAACTGTTAAGAAAAAACGAATGTCTTGCTTGGATTGATAAACAAAAGTGTGGTTTTTGCGAAAACTTAAACAGAGTTAAAATCAAGTATCCGAGGTTACAATAGCCAACCGACAAAGAAGTACCTGCTTTCTTAGTAACAGTCGAGGTATTTTTCTTCACACTTATGTGAAATATGGTTACATAGAAAATTGATGACCTTTTGTACTGAGTTTTAACTCATTTACCTCGCGATATACAATATATAGTTGAAAGCCCAAAAATATGCGATTCTTCGTTGTAACGCTTATTTTTTGTTCAAAAGACTTTGGTTTTAGAAGCAACTTTTGGTTTTCAAACTGCTTTTAGTCTCGAAATCAGATTATGCTTCGACGCCGAACAGATTCAAGAGGATGGAACCTAATTTGACAAAGTGTCGCTCAATTCTCTATATTCTCTTTTCTTACTCTGTACAAAAGCGTATGGAAATACTGGCTAGATCAAACTGGATCTTGTTAAAGATCCAAAACTGGATCAATCACGCGTGGCCATTGTACGCTCGATGGAAAGAATTATTTACACATCAAGCGTTGGATATCAAAGCTGAAGGTCGACTTCACACAAACTGCGTAATTTAGGTTTTACAGAAAATAAATATTAGACCTAATTCTAAAAATAGAATAACTTTGAGAAGATTTAATACTGAATTAGATTCATTTTAAATTTGAAAAAATTTGAAGCAAATTCTTCTGAGATCGATTAAGACAATTCTGTGAATGCCTTGTAAAAGTAATTAATTCTAATGTAGTCTGAGGATGACTTCGGCGACTGGATGACGATTAGTTTGATATCCAATGCTTTCCGTTGATATTCCTAGCTCTGACCGCGAAGGGAGAAATCTAAGAGATGATTTAAACTGTAATCATATGCCTCCAAGGGGGTGGATCAGGGGGTGGAGGCAAGGGGACTGGTTACGGGCGGCAGTGGCCTCTCTTTCTTGCGCCTTCGTTGCCATCTTCCTCTTCTCCGCGTTTTATTTCCGTGAAACGTTCACCCTTTAGACTTACAATCTTGTTGTCCAGATACCTGACCAACTTTTTTGGTTCCATTTTCGGTGCCACTGGTCGGTGCTCACGCGAATCGTCATCTCTGTCTACGTAACTGTAGCGAGCGATTATGCGCGACTTCAATTCCTCGTCGTTCACGCGGGCTTTATTTCGAGCACTGGGCTGTTGACAAAAATAAGGGTTCAAATATGATTCTTATCATTGGCGGCGGAACTTTAGAGCTGGGTGGGGCACGTGGGGCAATTCCCCCTTCAAAAATCGACTAGGGAGGGGCCAAGTATTGATTTCCCCCCCTCTGAAATCGAATTATTGAAGTCATCGGATCGTCTGAATTATTTCAAAAATCTACCTCAAATCTTTGTGAAATAATTCAAGTACATATTTTTCAAGTCTTTGGGAAATCAATGAAATATTTGTGAAATGTTTGCGTAATATTTGATGTTTGTGAAAATATTTACATCTTTGGAAAATCATTGGAATCTTTGTGCACTCTTTGAAAACTATATGAAATTTTTGGGAAGTAATTGAAATCCTGTTGAAATCTTTTAAATATATCCAAATTATTTGCGAAATATTTGGGAAATTTTTTTAATCTCTGCCAAATCATTTAAATGTTTGTGCACTCTTGGACATCTTTATAAGTTATTTGAAATGTTTGATAAATATTTAAAATATTTGATAATATTTGTGAAATTTTTGAAATCTTTGTGAAATCATTGAGGCCTTTGTGCACTCTTTGAAATCTATCGGCAATCTTTGTGAAATAATTGAAGTCTTTGTCAGATCTTTTAAATCTATCCGAATTCTTGATAAAATATTTGGAAAATCATTGAAATCTTTGTGAAATCTTTTAAATCTATCGAAAATCTTTTCCCAACTTTCAAAATTTTGCAAACATTTTAGAAAATTCTAAAAATCTATTTACGACCTTTAAAATCTACCTGAAATCTTGGGAAGTTTATGTAAAATTTGTACATTGAATAATATTATTACACTATGTAAAAATGGCGTCATTTAAAAATTTTGTAATATAATATTATTCTGATTTAAAAATAGATGGGAACAGGCGAGGGAATTTTCTTCGAAACGTGTAGTCCGTTTTTAGATTACTTAAGATTTTTTTTTAAATGACTTCGAATTTCTGAAAATGTTCAATTCAATATATTTTAGGAAAAGAAGTAGAGGATAGACTGTCGTCCCTATAAAAACTGTATTTACAGATTGGCCAGTCTGTAGTGGGAAACCAGAAAATGAAAGGAGTAGTGTTATTTTTCCAATGGAAAGTTGTCTAATTTTATTTTATAACAATTTAGGATTAAAATTATAATTCACATTTTCAAAACTGAATAACTTCTGCTTAAAGCTATATAAATTAAACAATATGAAGAAACTTTAATTTCAAATATTCAGACTGTATATCAAAAATATAATATCAAAGTATTTCGTTTAATATTACGGAGTCCTTTCTAATTAAGAATTGTTTTTAAATTAGCCATGCTTTCAAACTTTTAAATTCAAATAGTTTAAAACTGAGCTATTTTAAATTGGAAGCCTCAGTAATGAAACAAATTGTTTAATTTTAAATTATGAATAATTTCAGACTTCTGAATATTCAAGTTTTATACGAAGTTCGGAACTGTTAGTAGAAAAGTCTTTTCATCACTTTGAATGTCACTTAATATCAGAAATTATATAAATTTACTACAATTCAACTTTAAAATTTTGAAAGCTCTAAGTTTGCCATGTGCAATTAAAACCATTTTTAGTTTTAGACCTATGACTTAAAACTGTTCAGTTTTCAGAGTGTTATTAAGCATTTGAGCTTAAGAATGATGAATTTTCAATGTTCTAATTTTAAGTGCTTTAAAGTCAGAAGAGTTCAGAATTTGAATAATTGGAATAACTTCAAAGTTTTAAAAGTTTTTAAGCTTTTAAAGTTTGAATTTTTATATTCGAATAACTGGGTAAAAATGGTCAGAGACGGAAAAAAAACCGGGATTATTTTTCTCAGATATTATTCGCTACCCTGATTATTTCTATTTATAAAATAGCAGAAAAAATTTCTTAATTAAAAAAATACCCTCTGTTTTTATGAAAAACTTCATACTTCTTTACACCTCATATAAAAATAATCTACGCAGATGAATGGAAGCCGACTCGATTCTCTGTAAATTGAATAATAATACTCGGAAATATGGAAATTCAGTTGGCTCTCTTTTTTTTAAATAGCTTTATAAAAAATTACATACTTTTTTGTCGTTTTAAGTACTTCAATCTTGGATTGCATTGAGAATGAACTATTCGTGAAAAACTGCAATTATAGCTAGAACATTATTCTTGTTTTTAATTTACAGGGAATGGAGTCGGCTTCCATTCAACTGTAAAGTATATAGAAACATGAAAATGTATTTTAAAAAACTGAAAATTAACCACTTCCCCTATATTTATCTGTGAAGTTTAGGTTCAGTTTTTAGGAATTTTCGCTAAAATAAAAAAGTTATAAGCAAAAAAAAAATGGATGGGGAACTTAAGTAATCGATCAAACACGCAATGACGGGATTAAGGGACAGTCGCGGGATTAAAAAAAACATGTGAAGCCCGTTTTCGAATTACTTCAACTTTAAACTATAAATCTGTATAAAATCAGCCGGAACTTTGAAAAAAGAGAAAGAAAGGGGAATTAAGTTGGATAAAAGATATTTTAGAGCAAAAACAATCACTGATCCCTTTAAACCTTTTCTATTTTTTTTATTCTGTTCATTACTTACTGTAAGGAACGTAAGGTTGCTGACGATGCTTTGTCCAGCTTCTTGCCTATGAAGAGCAAGTTGAGCTGCTTTTGCTATGTCTCCCCCAGCAACCGCCAAACAATGACGTGCTTCAGCTGAGCTCGCTCCCGGAAACATTTCTTGCAAAAGTGCTACTTGATGCCAAGATGATTCCTGTTACAATTAATCACATCAAAATTAATTTAAAGTACAAAAATAACTGCTATAAGTATGAATATAATAATGTTTAGTTAAATTCTGCAAGAAAATATCAATGAGATTATAAAAAAATAAATTAACAATAATTTTCTACCTCTGCAAAGTATTCACCACTGGAGTCGCTACCAGCATCGCTCGTTTCTGAGAGATGATGAACCCTCATTCTTTGAGTATCGGGGGGCAATAGAGCCGCTAAGCTGATGTGGCTCAGAAGATCGTGGGATTGGCCATTTTGATTTCCCTTGTTTTCTTGGCGCAAGTTGCTTTCGACGTCAAGTAGCCACTTAGAGACAGCTTCTTTTTCGATTGTGGAAAACTCAGGAAGGCAAGCAGACACCATTTCACACAATCCATCAACGTCCAAGTCTTCCTCGAGAGCACTTTCCTCCACCATGCTCACTACGTAGCTGAGCACGATGTCATCAATCAAGCTGAAGGAATTTCAACAATCATTTTCATAACTAGAATCTTTCTTTTTATTGATTTAATGCTTTATTTAATTGCAAGTGCTATTACCTCAATTGTGCTGTGGGGACTTGTTTTCTAACGAAGTTGAACAAAGATTTCTTAACAAGTTCCTCCTTCTCGTTCGTCGTTTTGCTCATTCTAATAACAGACAATTGAGTGGTTGGATCATTGTTAGAAGACACCTATTGTTCATTTACATAACTTCAAGAAAAACAAATGAAAACCGTAAGTACATTTTTAAAATGTAAGAACACCCAACGACTGCTCTGAACCAAAATTCACTTAAAAGATTAAGCTACAGTTTGTACCATAGAAATTATGTTTTTAGAATGCACCTTGAGTATTTTTACCGAATATGAAAAAAATCGGTAGGCCTCCTTTCAACATAACTGAATATTTGTTGTTTTATGATCAATTCATGTGATTTTTCTCAAAAGAAACAAGTAAAGTTTTCTCTGTTTAAAACCTTAAATTATGTTCTAGTGTAAATAGCTTAGAAGTTATTTCGTTTTGACATATACATGTACATCCTATAGATTAAAATGGTATGATTGTGAATTAAAGTAGTTTAATTATGAAACGAGTAAATAAAATCGCAAAATAATTAACTTTTTTACTTGTTTTGCTTTATAAATATTTGATAAACAATAAATAAATGTACAGAAACAAAATCACAATTTGATAATACAGTTTGGTTATTAATTCAACAATATAAAAATGAAATATCATTTGTGGCAGCTGCTTATGTTATTTCGTTTCTTGCTTGATTCTTTGTGCTATTTCTTACATTTTCTGTGACAATATCTGCTTTTCTCCGACTAATTTTTTTTTCGTCTTGAAGTTGCTTTTTCTTGGCAAGTTCATCTTCTGTTTCTTTCTTTTTCCATATTGCAGTTCCACCATTTATCAGCTGTTCTTAAATTATCAAAGAATCAGCATTGTATTTTAAAAAAATCAGTACAAAATGTAAAAAGATAAAAAAGTTAAAAATGGAACTTGATTAACGTGTACACGTAGACGTGTCTCTGATTGGAAGCCAGTACTCATACAATGTCTTTTTTTCTACAACCCCAGTTCATTGACCAGTCAACGAAGCAGCATCTTTAAATTCTTCAAGCAGTTCAGCCGAAATGTTGTTTTTAAACTTTTGCAAATGTTGTGTACTATCCTCTTGTAAATTTCCTAAATCTTGTTGCTCTTGCCCCAAATTTATACTCTTACTCTTCTTTCTCGTTTGAAAAATGTCATAGTCAACTGCACTAGGATTAAAAGATGATAAATCAAGATGCTCCAAATTCCCTATCAATAGCTTCTTTCTCTTACGACATATTATCCAGAGCCATTTTCAAAGCTGCAGGAAAATTTTCTTTTTTTAATTTTATTACGTTATTTTAAAGTTTCCTTTTGGGACATTTTTTTCATCCAAGTTTCCTTAAACGGATGAAAGAATGCTATGTCCAATGGTTGCATCACATGTGTACAATTAGGATACAATCCTATCAACTCAATCTGCTTCTCTTGAGAAAAACCGACCAAAGGGACTGTTATATGAGATGAATGACTATTTAAATACATTATCACTGGGAAATCTTCCTTTTGTTGAAACAACCATGGATAGAAGACATTGGTAATATATTCATAAAAAGTATCAGCATTCATCCAGTCAGTATCTGAGATACCGAGTCCTCAGTTTCTGGGTGTTTTTTCGGCAATATTCTTTGGAATTCCTTCTTTATAAGCGAACATTAAAATTGGTGGAGCACAGATACCATCTGCGCTATGCATCATAAGATGCAGTAAGACATTACTTAATGCATTTGTTACTTTATAAGCAGCACGAGTATCTTTCGAAGCCAATACTTTATCTGAATATGGACATAATGAGACACTTGATTCATTGCAATTAACAATTCTTCTTGGAGGAATTTGCAATAAACTCTTCTTTTCTAAACACTTTTTTGCTCACCAAACCACTCTTGCAAATCTTCTCGAGTAACGCTTGCTCTGCTGAGGCTCAAATGCTGTGGTTTTCTGATAATTATTTTGGAATGGCGTTTCTTAAACCATTCAAACCAACGTCGCCCAGGACGTTGGTCAATAAACGGTGTGGGCATCCCCTTCATTTTCACGTAAAACTGCACAGAATCAAGAAGTTCATTTTTCGTAACTGGCTGGCCACGATCAGCTTTATACAGAGAATCCAGTCAACTATATCTTGCTCAATAGCTTCCGATAAAACTGTGTGGCCCTGTTTTTGTTTTGAATACTAACAGGATGATTTTTCCTCCTGGTAGGTGTGGCTACTGGAATCTCTTACGTGGCAGCAGCTTTTCTGTGGTTGATGCCGATATCCAATGCTTTTAAAGCATTCTCAAAACTTTCAGACGAATAATTCTTCCTTTTAACTATATTCTTCTTAGTTTTTCTTGAATGATATTTAATATTTAATAAATTAATAACACAATTTTAGGTCTATTTTATCAAAACATGCTCATGAGTATGCTCATGGTTATAGCTTACATGCAGTGCAAATTTTGTAACTAACTTAACTTATAACCTGTATCGTAATAAGTGTATAAGTTCAATACAATATTCATTTGATTTTAAGTATAGATTAATGTTAAAATTATCTCTATGAAGATTGAACACGGAGAAGAGCCACCCAGAATATGCTCTCTCATTAATTGGAGGAAACAATGAAAACGAGGAGGTCCTTAGATCATGAAACATGCGGTCCTTCGTTCCATAATTACGGACTTTGAAACAGCCCATGTACGTATTGTGAAATGCAATTATTAGTAAAAATATCACAACGAAATTGATCAAACAAAAATTCCAACTTAATATACAGCTCAAAAGCTTTCAAATAAACAATATTACTTTTAAATGTAACTATGGTAAATTATCATAACTTTCGACAAATCAAATCGAGTATATTTGCTTCTAAGGGTTGCATGGACGCTCAATTTGAACATGCTATGAAATACAGATACTGAAGTATTTTTGTTTCTATATAAAAGTTTCAGAGCAAAATTTAATTAAATGAGTTTATAAATTTAGATGATTATATTCATAAATATTATTTTTTCGTCACCTTGCGCACTTTGCTTATTTTTATTTGCAATTTTTTAATGTAGTGTCTTATAATACGGCCGGTTACTTTACTAAATCTTTTCGAAATTTGAACAGTAAAAGAGCTTTTGCATGACATTATTTAATAAGAAATTCATAAGGTTTTTATAAATTGAAACAAAGCAGGCACCACAATTCGATTAATCAATTTCTAAAAAGTATTCCATAAAAAGCAGTCCACTATAAGATACTATAACTTATAACTTCTGTTCTATGACAGCTAGAAATAGTTTTTTTTTTTAAGATATTTTAATCTACTTTAATTAATCTTGGCGCAATTGTCATGTAGAATGTACTTTAGGGTGGTCCAAAAAATGCTTTTCGAGCTACAGGGCAAGACTCCCCCCCCCCCCCCAAGTTTCCATTTCCAGAGGAAGAAAATCCGTAATTTTTCTTTTTTATAAGCGGGCACTTCAAAATCCCATTTAATTAACATGGGGAAATTTTTTATTTTAAAAAAATTGAACTCACATGTTCCAGGGTTTCATCGAAATGTGATAAAATATTTAGGGATTGAAGAGGAGTGTCTACGAAATAAAACCACACTAATAACTTTTATTTTCAACCCACCCTCACCCTCCCCACAGTGTCCCAAATATGACCCAAAAATCCAAAACTGCATTTTTACGAATTATTGTTACTTTCTAGCAATTTCCGTCGTCTTGCTCATACAAATAATTACTAATGAACAATTTTAATATTACCCATGACTTTATAAACAATTTTAAATTGTTTTAACAAATGGGAATTATTTAAACTAATCGTATTTACTGATTAAAACGCAATATTTTGTCATTGCTTGTAGAATTAATTTTTTCCCAAAACATTAAGTAATTATTTAAACAATTATTTATTGTTTCGTTTCAAAATTTCTACAAATTTAGACAGAGATATCAACTTTTTTTCAAAATAGTATCATATGCTGCGTTTTGTTGAATAATTATATAATTTTGATACGTTTCTTCTAGTTTTTAATAATATTATATTTTTTTAAACAATCTTTATTTGCTCAAACAGTTTTGTTCGATAACTAAAAAAATGAAATAAAATAGAACACATGCAATTATTTTTCTGACGGTATAGTGTTTAAAAAGAATACATTAGCCACTTTTTATTGTATAACAAATATAATTTTTTTGAATAATTACTTTTCCAAAAATACTTTTAAAGTCGTAATTAATTGTATGTGTTCTATTTTATTTCATTTTTTAGTTGTAGAAAAATAACTGCTTGAGAAAACAAATATTGTTTAAACAAATATAAATTTATTAAAAATTAGAAGAAACGTATCAAAATTATCTAATAATTCAAGCAAACGTAGCATAGGATACAATTTTGAAAACAAAGTTGATATCTCTGGCTAAATTTGTAGACATTTTGAAATTAAACAATAAAAAATTGTTTAAATAATTACTTAATGCTTTGAGAAAAAATTATTACTACAGAAAATGACAAAATATTGCGTTTTAATCAGAAAACACGAATATTTTTTACATTTTTGGGGAATAGATAATTGTTTAAAAAATTCCCATTCGCTTAAATAATTGAAAATTGTTCATAAAGTCATGGGAAATATTCAAATTATTCAATATTAATTATTTGTGTGAAAAAGATGACGTAAAATACTAGAAAGTAACAATAATACGTAAAAATGCAGTTTTTTATTTTTGGGTCATATTTAGGACACTGCGCGGAGGGTGAGAGTGGGCTGGAAATAAAAGTTGTAAGTGTGGTTTTATTTCGTAGACACTCCTCCTAAACACCTAAAAACTTTGTCACGTTTCGATGAAACCCTCTAGAGTGAAAAAAATTTGCAGTGCATTTGTAAACTTTCTTTTTGCTTCTTATATAGAATGCACCGAAAGTATAGAATTTAAATAAAACTAATGACTTTCACGGACTTCCTAAATTCTCCTACAAAGAAATTCAATTAAGGGACCTAACGATTTTCTTCATATTGAGTCAAAATACTCAGGAGCCATTCTCAAAAAATTAAGTTGAATGAAAATGATTTTTGTTTGTGCAACTCGAAAATTCTGAAAATATTGCGCTATAAACTTTAAAACGTTGATTAAATCTTCAAACTTCTTTTTAATAAAAATACAAAATCCAGTCGAGAAATGTTGAAATATTTTTCCAATCTTTAATAATTCTGACACTTCTCTAAGTTTGAATCACAATTCAATTTAAAAACGGTAAAAAAAAACGATAAAATTGATAGACTCTTAATATTATAATTTTTTATAGTTTAAGTATTTTTAAATTTTGAATTGATGAAAATATGTTTTCAATGTTTGATGTCAAAGACGCATTAAAGCTAAATGAGAAATTAATATTATTAATTAACAAAACTAAGTGATTGGATTACAATTGCAGGGTGTCCAGCGATTCTTCGAAATAAAATTAAAGGTCTTTTCCAGGTTATCCAGGTCTAGAATTCGATTTTCTTTGTGAACATAAGTCGTCTTTGTGAAATTATTAGAAGCCTTAGTTAAAGCTTAACATTTCTGTTAAATCTTTGATATATTTTCTAGAATTATTTAAAGCTTTTGTAAAATCTTTAAAATCTTTGTATTGCTTGAAATCTTTGTAACATTTTTAGGAATCTTTGATATCTTTGTAAAATCTTTCTTTAATCTTGGTTTGTGAAATCTTTTTTATTTGTTTAAAATCATTAAAATCTTTTGAGATCTTCTAAATTTGGCGGACACCTTATGAATTCTTTTTAAATCATTCAAATGTATTGAAATATTTGAAATCTGGTGTACTGCACCCTTGTTGAAATTATTGAAATATTGGAAATATTTTGAAATATTTTTTATATCTTTCTTTAATCTTTATTAATGAAATATTTGCTGTCCGGTTGAAATCATTAAATTGCTTTGAAATCTTCAAAACTGGTGTACTATACACTTCTTGAAATTCTTGTTTTCTTTTGAAAGCCTTATGAATTCTTGGAAATATTTGTGGATTTTCTGGAAATCTTTTGTAATCGTGTTAAATCACTTGAATATTTGAAAGGTTTCTTAAATCAACATTTTTAAATGGTTTAAAATCGTCTAAATGTTTTGAAATCTGATATTCTTTTGAAATCATTGGAATATTTGAAATTTGTATAACGTGTAAAATATTTATAAGATTTTGAAATCTTTGAAATCTGGTGAACATGTTTCTGTATATGCCCCTTGTTGAAATATTTGACATTCTTGAAATCCTTAACAACTCTTTGAAATATTTGTGCAATCTTTTGTATTCGTTTAAAATTATTGAAATATTTAAAATATTTGTGAAGTGTTTTGAAATCTTCACAATATTTTTTGAAATCATTTAAAATCTTTGAAATGTTTTGAAATCTCTTGGGTTCGTTTAAATCATTTAAATATTTAAAATATTCGAAATCTTTTGAAATCTTCCAACAAATTTCGAAATCATTTGAAATTCTCGTATTCTTTTAAAATCTTTATGGATTTTTTTAGAAATCTTTGAAACTTGTGGGATATTTGTGATATCTTTTTTAAATCTATGTTTGTAAAATCTGTTGAAATCATTAAATTGTTTGAAATCTTTAAGAAATCTTCTAAAAAGTTTTGAAACCTTTTGCAATCGTTTGTGAAATAATTGTGAAATCTTAATCGAACTCTGGTGTGTATGCCTTTTTTAAAGCGGTCACATCCGTGAAGTCTTTTTAAAATCTTTAAAATATATACAATATCTTGAAATGTTTGAACTATTTTGAAATCATTCTAATTGTGAAAAAAAAATATTAAATTAAAATTGACATTTTCTACTAATAATTTTTATAATTTCTAAGTTGAATACCACAATAGAATTTATACTTCATTCAATATTCTATATTAGCAGAGATGAAATAAAAAATGTATAGAATTATTCACAATACAAAAGTCTGTTCTCTGCAATCTATAAAATAATTGGTACTTACAGTTTACAAAAAGTGCCTGAAAATATTTTTATTTATTGTGTAATAAACAAAAGATAAATTACATCTTGACAAGTAAAAACTTTTCAGTATCAAGATTTTTTCTAAACGAGATGATTCTTTCAAAATAGGCTAAAAGATTTAAATTGGAGAATTCCAGGTTTTCAAGGTTTTCAAAGTCGCTGGACACCCTGAATATGAAGAAGCGATTTACAATTTTTGAAGACCATAATAAAAGTAATAAGATGCAAAAAATAATTTGTCTATTGACTGTAAATATACATTCTTTTCAAATAAAAAATCTTAATTTGAAAAATTTAACTATTGAAAAGAGAATATTTGAATGTGAACGGCTTCAAGGATTAACAATTCTAGATCAAAAACATTCATCTTATAAAATAACAAAAATATGACAAAATTGAGGCTTACAACTTTTGAAGATGATTATAATTTTTAAACGTAAAAATAGATCTTATATTGAATATACATAAAAAAAGGAAAAGAAATTTTAATCATCAAATTTAGTTGATCCACTCCACTCAATCTGAGATTCAAAAATGTATTTCGGACATGAAAAATTCTCGACTTTCTCCAAAAATTCATAAAATTGACCCAAAATTAAAATAGAAAAATGACGAAATCCAGAATTTTTACAATTAAATTTTAAGTCGACACGAAACTTACTCTTATTGAATACAAACACAAAGTTACTATCAAGGAACTCAATCACACCTCTAGCCCAATAACAGAATTCCACTATATCTCAAACAAAGTAAACCGCCTGCAAATTGTATAAAATAATATTAATTGAGTGTTAGGTTAAGAGACGCATTATCGTAACAGAGACCACTTGTCGAGACAAAAGACATACTAGAGAATCTTAACAATATTCGGCGATTCAAAATCACTGGCACTTTTCACTTATTTCATTCGGGGAACAAAAACTCAAAATCAGGATCCAAAAGAAGCCTCGAAAGGGCTAAAAAAAATGACAGCTCTATACAGAAGTAGCGCCGGTGTCGTCGAGGATTGCCAAGAAAAGCCTTCGATTTTTCTTTCCATTGGGTTGGAATGCATTTTTCGAGGAGGAAAATGCGTACTAACCTGTGGCTGTCAGAAGAAAGAGAGAAACACATTCACTCAAGTCTGCGACGAAAAAATTAACCGATAACAATCTCGTATATAAACAAGTTTATGCTATTTGACAGCTCAGTGTATCTCAGGGATGTCGTGGATGGTGGCGCCACC
>JAWWLR010000155.1:60389442-60404256 GCA_035041075.1 Acraspis erinacei | reverse complement strand
TTTGATAATACATATTTCTTTACTGGTTTTTCTTCATAATTTCGCATTTGAAGTGGATTTTTCAGGGTGGCCCACAATCCGGCCCACAACCGGTTACATTCCCCTAAATATTTTAGTGAGTATATAAATATGCAAACTTTCATTAGCGAATTCTTCAGATGGTATCGAGAAAATCATTATCCCTTAATTCCGCATAATGCATATAGAGGTCAAGTTTTTTACTTTTCTTTCGTTTCTTGATATTTAAATTTAATTACCATCTACGCTAGATATACATTTAAATGATTATTATACCCTGAAACAAAATCTATTTAATATTAACACTGACGTGCATTTTAATTATTACAAACTCTCTTAAATGTCTAAAATAAATCTGAACTGTCACAGCTTCCGATTAGACTGTCGCCATTTGATTTGAATGCTCCAATGATGCTGTCGTGCGGTTCCGATAATTCCTTTAGACACCTATTCTTAATAAAACTGGAGTCCCCCTTAAATGGATGTCGACATGCCGAAAATTATGATCTATGGGGGCATGAGAGAAGCGCTTGCAAGGTCAGCGGAGTTGAACAGTTTACGGTTTGGCACTATAAGAAGCCAAAAGCATGAAGGAGCAGAAGAAGAACGATTTCGAAAGTCCCGATTTACCGTGAAGGCCATTAAGGGTATCATCGAGATGCCTGGTAAAGCGGGACTCCAGTGTTGTTTGAAGTGCAATTTTAATGCGCCCGACATAGATAACCTAGCAGAGTGTTAAATATTAGCTTTTTCTGGTTTACGCACGTGTTTACACAGCGTGTCTGAAGCTAAAAATGTGTTCTGTAGTACACACTGTTCCCTTTCCTATCGCCAGGACTACCATTTTCCTGTCACTTTCTTACTTTAATCATATTTTAAATAATAAGATAGTATACATTATTATGCAACATGACGTGCTTTAATAGTTTTTTTTAGCAAAAAACGTTCCTACGTGACGCAATAATGCTTTTGGAACTTTTCCTGACACATCGGAAAAGGAATTTCATGGCAACAACAATTCTACATTTCCAGATTCTGAAATGAAAGAAGTTTATGTGAAAAAAGCCGCATCTGTCATAAAAAAATATATCATTTAAAAGAATGCAGACAATATGATCTACAAACGACCGGAACGCGGAACGTTTTCCTCAAAGAAAAATAATTTGTTTAACATATGCAGAACAATATCACAAGCAAAAAATTAAAATCTTCTAATTTAAATTCCTCGAAGTCTCGGCAAAGAAGGATTATGTGTTTCTGCAGATACGGCATATGGCCAGGCGCGGTACGGAAAGCATCCTTTGAGTCGCCATGGCCGATGATTAACAGAGAAAATAAGTAATTGGAATATTGAGTAAAACCAATAAAAGAAAAATATATCTGATTAAAGTAAGTTTTATTTTTGAAACAGCCAACTGTAACGTCGATTCAAGGATTTTCATAAAGTTGAATTAACTATGTGACATGAGTTTCAGATCTCGTACAAAATTGAAACTTCGCTCGCAAGTTTGAGCGCGCCTAGAGCGCGCGATTGTTGGTTCTCGCGCTTCGCGCTTGATAATATATTTATTTTTGGCGCTTCGAACTCGATAATATATTTCCCTTGCGCTCCGCGCTCGGTATTTGTATATTCCCACAATTCTTTTAAACAAAAGGTCAAAACATCGACAACGGTAACTTGGTGATAGTGAATTCTCTTTTGTTAAAGCTCCTTCGGCTTTAACGAACACATTCTCATCACGTATCTCGTGCTTCGCACTCGAATTTGTCCCTTAAATTGTATATCATTTCCGTAAATTTATATTATTACAATTAGTAACATGCACTCATATTAAAACAGATGTAATGTTATTTACTCGTTTAAAAAATGCGGATTTTTTAAAAAAAAATTTGCTATTAAAATTTTTTTGAAACTTCTGCCGGTTTTCAAAAACTGAATTTGTACATTTTTATTTTTACGATTTAAACGTTACACGTACGGTGTACATATCAGCATTACCCTTTTCTAACTTCTAAATTATATCCCTAGCCTCAGTCACCCACGAAAATTCGATTGATGAGGGGTTGTGGCGGGGCAGGGGGGGTGATTAGTTTAAACAGTCATAGATGGTTAGTTTTTTATGCTGATAAGGGCACCAACCTTCAGCAGCGTTGTGTTAGATGGCAGTTTATGCGATCCCATCTGTTAATGCTGAGATATAGTTGAATGAAAAATAGAATTTTTTATTAATTTTTTAACATTTTTATTAAATTTTTTAAAAGTGAATTTTTTGAAACCCCAGACACAAGATGAAAAAGAAATTAAATAAGCAAATTTTTTATGAGAATGTGTTCATTCACCGGGCAGATTTTTTCACTTTTAATGTTATTTTTTTAGAATAAAAGAAAAACTACACATCCTATCAAAATGTCATCTAGAACAAATTTGTAGATCTTTTTTGAGTGCACAAATGTGGTCTAAACATAATTTTTCGTTCGACCATAAAATAGAATTTTTGATTTTTTAGGGGGTTTTGAGCAATACAAATTTTAATTTTCGATTTTCTAAAAAAAATCCAAAAGTCCTTTTAATAATCTTATAGGATGTGTCAAAAGAAACATTTTTCTTGTCTTGACATTTTTTCGTATCTTGCCTTGTTTGGCTGAAAATGTTCATTTTCGTATCTTTTTTTGGATTTTGAAAATGCTATATCTCTGAAAATTTTCATTTTATGAAAAAAAAGTCATTAAGAGAAATTGTTTGCCTTTTTGAGTATTATAAAGAATTGTACACAGAATTTTTGAATCTTGAAAAAAGTGGTCTTAACATTATCAAAATGTGCTACCTTTTTGAATTTGTATCCAAAATGGCTAGCTAACGAACTTGACCTTTATTTTAGGACACTAAAAGAGTATACCAAATGCCAATCCCATCTGTCAATACTTTCGAAAGTTATCGTGCTAACAAAATAAAAATCTACAGACGCACAGACGACACACACACACACACAGAGACATTTGACAAAAGCCGGGGGGTCAAATTTAACCCAAATCTAATACCTTTTCTGGATGAGAATGTAAAAAATATATTTTGTCCCCTAAAGTTCTCTAGAAATTCTTTGACATCCCTTAAAATCGAAGAAAGCCATTAAAATATGTATAAATCAATTGAAATTCCTTAAATAGAAATTAAATTAAAATTATTTATTAAATTTAGTATTTAAAAATTTATCACGCATTTTTAATGTCAACATTTTTTTAAATTTTAATAAACGAAACCTCTTAGAATTCTTTGGAATCTGTGAAAATGACCCAAAATCTTCCAAATCCTTCGAAAATTTGGTATGTCTCATATCCATTGAAATTATTGAAATCTTTACAAATCAGGCTGTGCAATGTGTATGCTGAACTTACAGAATCGTTTCTGAACAAAATAATTTCTTTTAAAGGGAGATTTAATTTTGAATTTTTTGATAAAATGGCATCTTTGATTAAAATCTTTAAACACAGTTTTTTCAGAAAGGCCATAGTTTTTTTTCTAAATTGGTACTAATTTTGCAATAAAGGGACGAGATATAAAAAAACTCAAAAAATTTCCATCTTTTAGATTTACACATTAAGCTTTCTTTACAAAATATTAAAAAAACCTTATTGTAGCAAGAAAAAGAAATTTATAGTCGACTTTATTAATATTTTAGCAAAAATTTAGAAAAAAACGCAAGATAGAGTAAAGTACTTAGAATTATGTTTATAAGTTTTCAAGTAGAAAAACTTGACTTTTTTACTTTTTTGTATCTCGTCTCGTTATTGCAAAAAATGCGAATTTTTATTGTTCATACTTGTTATAAACTGAGTTACCAACTTTAAAAATTCTAAAACTCATAACATAATTAAATTATTTTCTTTGATCAATAATCGATTGAATATGGGTAATCGAAAATCCCTTAAATCTTTTATTTATATAGTTCTTGAACATTAATAGTAATATAAAATCATATTTTAGAAAAAGTCATTTTTGATCAAGTTAGAATTTTTTAAATACCAAGAAAAATGAAGTTTTTTTTGTATTTGGTTAATGGAGATATTTATTTAAATTAAAAAAAAGTATTTCTCATAAAATTAGTTCTGTCCAAACACACTACTATATTTTTATCGTGCCAATATTTTTTGGATTTAATTTTTAAGCCAGTTCAAAATAGTAAAAAAAGAAAAATTAGCATAAATGAAAGTTACATTTTTTAAATCTAGAAAATTAAAATATAAGTTTCTGTAAATAATCGAGAAAAGATATATGTGAAAGGCACTTTTTTATTTTACATAAGCGTACCATTAACCAAATTCGAAGAAATGTCCTGTTTTTGTTAACATTTGAAATTAGTTCTAACTTGATAAAAAAAGTGTTTTTTTTTTACGGTATGATTTTATATTGTTATTTCTTATCGAAAACTGTACGCTAAAAAATGGCAATAATTTTTGCACACATGCATTTTTTCAAAATGTAAAAACTTTGAACTTCTCTGTGGAAGAAAAAAACATAGGCTATCCTGGCAGAATGCCACAACTTATTTTTAGTTTTCTCTATTGAATAAAAACAATATATTTGTAATGAAAGAATCATATTGCAGAAAGTTACATAAAAGCGTGGGGGAATTCCGTAATACATGAATGAACTCTGTAATTTTAATTGGCAGCTTTTGTAATTTCAAACATGTAAATATTGTGCTGACATTTTGGAATTACAATTAAAAATTGTTTAAAATATATAAGGGCAAGCCTTTTTGAAAGAAGTGGCGCTAATTTGCTCTCTATCTATTACTCAATTTGGATTTTATTCTAAAAATATATTGTTGTTTACTTGCCGAAATTTATTTTGTATTTTTTTCTTCAGCTAATGCCTATTTCTTCTTAAATGAAGTTTTTATGAACCATCTTCGCTATTTCGATTTATAAATAAAAAAAATTAAGGGTGTAAAAAGAAACTTTTTATGTATCTTGAAGTTACTTTATCTAGTAACTGTAACTAGTTATTAAAAGAAGGTAACTTACCCAACACTGATTCACTGTCAAGAATAGGAGGTTCTCCAAGGGCAATGTATCGTTTCCTTGCAGACTGCGCAGCTTCATAATCAGCACGATGATTATGGTCCCTATGAAGTCGCGGTTTCTTGCAATCTATAGTGGTAACGAGACTTCCTCGACAAAAATACGATCTTCCGACACAACGCCATCGTATGTTAAAAGGCTGTTTCTTGTGTAAGGTGTACATATAACCATTATGTATGACTTTCGGACCGCCTTTATTGGATAGCACCACCTAACATGAATAATTTTCAAAAATATTATTCCAACTGATTTAAACTGAGTCAAACATAGACATGAAAACAAGGAGTTAATTATTCCTGAAATTACTTGATCTGATTCTTATTTTTGTGTATTTTTATGATTCAAAAGATTTTAATGAATTTCAACGACTTGTTAGGCAACTGTATGGACTTATTTAAATTTTATTTTTAAAGGTTGCCAAGAATTTCAAGAGGTTTCAAATAGTTTTGAAGGATTTCCAAACATTTTTAGATAAATTTTGAAAATAAATTTAATTTCATTTATAGGGATTTTAAGGGGCGTATTTAGCGAAAGATACTAATTAACTTCCATTTATATTAAGAGGATTTGAAATGAATGATAGTTATTTTTATGTATTTTTATGATGTAAAAAGATTTTAATAGATTTAAACGATTTTCTAGACGACGTTATGCAATTATTTCAATTTTATTTTAAAAGGTCTCAAAGAATTCAAAGATATATAAAAAATGGGAAGGGATGTAAAGTCGTTTTGTATGATTTCCAAAGATTTAAAGGGATTTTAAACAATTTCACAATATTAGAGGGATTTTATAAGCCAATCCAAATATTTCAGAAGATTTGAAAAATTTCAAGTGATTTGTATGGAACTTTAGAAAATAAATGTTATTTATTTTCTTTCCTTGTTAAATATCTGTCTTTTACCTCTGCTGTCTCGGAATCTTCTTCTTTTTCTTCCTTCATTTCACCCGGACGGTTGAGTGATTTCTTTTGTTTTCTCTCCATTTTTTACATAAAAGGTCAGCGATTCTTTAAAAACAATTTTTTAAAAGTATTCTTCCAACTGGAAATAAAAATGAAATTTCTACATTTTTGTTAGGCTGAAGATAAGCCGGGCATACGAAGACATTTCGTTTTTAAAAACTACATTAACTTCTTTCCCAACAATAAACCAAGTTTTTAGGACTAATTTTAGTCTTATAAAGAGGGAAATATCTCATTAAATTTTTATTTCTTTATTTTATTGTTACAAAAATGATTTACGCAACAAAGGATTATACTTGAAAGAAACAAAAAATAATGAAATAATCCAAAAATCAGATTATAAGCAAAATTATTGTGCAAAATATAATTAATGATACAGCATATAATATTTATTGTAAAATAGTATTAAAGCAGGTCCAATTTTTTTCAAATTAGGCACCACCTAATTTGTTGAGACATATTCAACGGAGAAAAAAGTTCAAAACTTTGGCGGCCTTTTATTTCAAATACAAAAAGTCGAAATGATCGAAAAACTCAACTTTACATTTTCAAAAACGTGTACTTTACACTTGTAAAAAACTGAACATGCCTGATTTGAAATTAACTTGGAATATTTGTTTATTTATTACTTAACCAAAAAATATTTGCAAATTATTTAATACAACGAAAATATAACATTCTAGAAAAATTATGAATTTACACTGGAATAATTGAAAATATAGTATAATTATGTAAATAAACACTGCAATTAAAAAAATTAAGACGTTCGTTATAATACTTAAAGTAACTTATTAAACATTTTTTTTTGGAAATATTCGCGTATATCTGTACAAAGTAAATTTGCATTTTTTATTTACCAATGCTCAAATCAGCGGCTCGTTATTGCCTCATACAAAAAAAACGGCGCCGAGAAATATGCACTAAAATACAACTGGACGGAGAAGGTAATGTCGAAATTAATTCATGATTAAGAATATTTAGCCCGAAAACAAAGCACCATTACGCATATTTTGAAATTACGAAGCACAAGTATTTCAAAATGGGTAACGTGGAACGAAAACCACGTATTAGACTCGACAGATAAATGTCCAATGTCCGTATTCAGAGGCGGAAATATGGCACCACCGCGCTGTGATCAATAAATGGCACCATGGCATGAACATTCTATGTCCGTTTAAATTTTACACCTGCTCTGTTTTGAAGCAGTGTCGACCCAAAAACGACGGCACCCCTTTTTAAACATTTTGGAATATTCTAAAATGTATAAATATTCAAACATTTTATATTCCAAATTTTTTGCCAATTTATATTGGCAAAAACTTTTAAATAGCTTATATATATACATATAAAAGTAAAAGAAAAGCTTTGCATCCTTTTTTAAACTAATAATTGTAATAAATTTGAAAAAAATATTTAACTTTTTTTATAAATTAATTTTGCGGAAAGGGAGCGTAACTAATCGAGATATTTGATTTTTTGCCAGGAAAAGTTACAGTATTACATTTTTTATTTCATTCATTCAAATATTGTATCTTGCAAAAATTAAAGTAATAACTTATTATACACTATTTAGAATATATCATATTATTAATAAAAAATTTAATTTTCTCTACTCAAAAAACATCTTCTAGAATTTAAAGGAAAGAAATGTTTTTCTACGATTTTGAAAATTCTGAGGCCTCTATGAAATCCCCTGAGCTTGAGATATCCCTCTGACTAAGTTGGAGATAATTGTAATGCGATCTAAAAGACAAAAACTCCAATTTCTGAATCTTTGAAATTCCTTTAAATATTTTTAAATTTCTAACCCTAATAAACCCCGTGAAATCCTAAAAATCGCATGGAAAGCTTTACAGCTTTTTTAAATCCCATGAAATTGCCTGAAATCTCTTCAAATGCTTTGGAGCCCTAAAAATATCTTGAAATATTTTTAAGCAACTTGTAATTTCTTAAATATTTTTTATTTCTTTTGTGATGCCTTGGAATATTTAATTAAATATTTTGAAAGCCATTAAAATCTTTATTTTTTTAGAATTTTTTTAAATATGGTCAAAGGCGGGTGCAAAAGAAAGTTTCTTTTAGTTTATTTTATTTATGTTGTTATTTTATTTTTATTTATTTTATGTATATGTTTATTTATATGTTTATTTTATTTTTATGTTGTGCAATAATGGTATATTTAAAAAAATAGTGGTTACTATTCTTTTATATAAAGTTTAATTTTTAAAAAATTGATATTTTTTAAAGAAATTCAATCTTTTTATATTCGGAAGGAAGATTTCTGGAATATTTGCGGTTTTAAACAAATAATTTTAAACAAAAAAGGTTAATTTGTTGATAAAAAATCGATATTTAAAAAAATAAATGGTTTTATATTCGATAGAAAGATTTCTGGAATCCACGTTTATAAACAAAAATTTCTACGCAATAATCATCAAAATCCGTTTAGCCGTTCACGAGAAAAAATTTGATCACGTTGTAACACTAAATTGTCATTGTTAATAATTTCTGCACAAAAAATACGATAGAAAAAAAATGAGTATAGAAATTGATAAACATTGTGAATTTCTTCAAAAATTAATAATTTTTTAAAAATTATTCTTATTCAACTGACTTTAATTTCTAACATTCGAGGGTGTATTCTAGTGATAAAAATACTCTAAAAGTGTATTTTTCAGAACTTTGCCCTCGAATGATAAAACAATTTTTTCGTTATTTGGAAAAAATTATTGAAAAAAACGCACAAGAACGTATTGTTGAAAAACATGCTGCCTCTTTGTTTTTGATTCCATGAAATTATACTTTTTTATCTAGAGCATTATTTTACTAAAATCCCCTCAGATGTTAAAGATAATAGTTAAAGTTAGTGGAAAAAGCATAATTAAAAAAAAGCAATAATTTAGTTGTAAAAAATGCAATATATTTATACTTATTATTTCCTAGAAATTTAAATAAAAATCCACAGCCACAAAAATGTCAAAATTACCAAAATAAGAATTTTTCCAAACATATTTTGTCAACGCATGAATCCCAAGTATTTATAGATCGACCCCAAATTGTCTATACTTTTGCAGGGTCCCTAATACGCTATTTTTTCACATAGTTCTATTTTGGATTTCTAAATTTTTTTACCAACGCTAATACAGAACAGGTTATCAACCAGTTACTGAACATATTCCAGAAAATTGCAACGATTCTGCCATTTTTAATTTTTTTAAATGAAAAATGTTGATGGTGACTAAAATATAATTCTGAATTGAAGTTAATATTAACAATTTAATTTACTATGAAAAAGTGGACATTCTATATACTGCGCTTCCAGTTTGAGGGGGGAGGTAAGGAGCTGAAAACTATGATTGGTAACAAGGGGAGGGGGTAGCAGTGGAATTAAGGTTACGAGACTAAATAATATTTAGCACTTAAACCCAATCAGAAAATTAAACTTCATTTTTGGGCAAAAGTATCTATTATTTGGTTGAAAATTTAATTATTTGGTGAAAAATGCAACTATTGGTTAAAAAGTCATATTTTTCTCACCAATTTAACTACTTAGTAAAAAATTCATTTTTTAGTTCAAAATTTCACTATTTAATGAAAATTCTTATTATGTTTGGTTGAAAATAAATTTGTTAAATTAGCAACTAAACTATTCCATTTTTATTGAAAAAAGTATATTTTTTATATACAAATTTAACTATTTGGTTAAAAACTTATCTTTTTTAGTTTTAAGTTTAATTTTTTAATTGAAAATTCACGCATTTTGATGAAAACTCGTCTTTCCTGCTAAAGATGTAATCTTCTTAGTTGAAATTGTTTTTTTGTTTTGTTTAAAATGCATTTGTTTGGTTGAAATACTAACGGTTACATGCTTCGTCGAAAATTCATCTTTTTTGGTTGAAAAGTCGATTATTGAAGTTGAACAACTTTGTAAACAAATGCATTTTTTTAGTAAGGATTCATAATTTAATTATATTTAAAAATTCACCTTTTTGCCTTTTAAATGAAATTTTATGTTAAAAATGCTACTGTTATGCATAAAGTTTGCCTTTTTGGTTAAAAACTCATAAATTTGAATAGAAAATTCAAATTTTTTGTAGACAATTCGCCTGATTGACTTTAAAATTAAATAAAATTAAAAAACTAAAATTAAATTAAATTAATCTTCTTCGTCGAAAATTCATCATTTCGGTTAGAAATTAAAAAAATTTGTTGAAAATTAATTTTTTTATCAGAGTTTTTATTTGAAAATTTAACTTCCATTTTTTTATTTTAGACTTATCCTGTATATTGTATAAGGTAAAGATTCGACATTTTGGTAGAAAATTCGTGTATTATGTTGAAAAGTTGTCTTTTTGCGTAGAAAATTAATATTGTTTGTTAAAAATTCAACTATTTAGTAGAAAATTCGTATATATTTAGTCAAAAATAAGTCATCTTTCTTGGGTAGAAAATTATTCTTGTTGAAAGTTCAACTTTTTGGGTGATAATTCAACTATCTTATTAAAAATTCATCATTCTTGGTTGGAAATCATATTTTTTGTTAAAAATTCATGTTTTCTGATTTATAAGCATACTGCCTTCAAAAAATATTCAACTTCCTGGTTAGAAAACTGGACTCTTTTGTTGAAAATTTACCTTTTTCATGGTAGAAAAGTCGTCTATCTTGGTTAAAAATGAACGCTTTTCAAATTCAACTTAAAAATTTATCTTTTTTGATTGATAATATTTTTTTTTACTGGAAAGTTAATTTGTTTGGTTTTTAATACAACTGTTTGGTTGCATTTTTTAAAATTCTTCCTTTTGTATGAAAATTCATCTCTTTGGGTAGAAAAAATCTTTTTTTATTGTTGAAAATTGAATACATTTATAGCTTAATATCTTAGGAATTTGAAGTGTTTCCAAAATTGTACACATACATACCTATTCTTTTTATTTTGACAATTTAACTTTTTTTTAATCAAGCTAACTTTTATCACTTTTTGCACGACTTTCAATTTTATGAAGCTTTTGTACTCGAAATGGGTCTTAGTGACTTGAAAAGTATAAAAAAGATATTAATATTTAATTTAATTACGGATGTCGGATTGAACACAAAACTTTCAAATTCTTTATAACCTTCACTGCATACATTCATTTAAGTAGATTGTCATTTTACATGTATCCTAAGGAAGATATTTTGGGATAAAACGTTCTGCTTGCTAATATAAAAGGAAAAGATGTTTATTTAACGACATAACTACCAATCTCTTGTATAATTTTCATAACATTCCATTACATTCAATACATTTGTAATGACTACATTCTTATCAATAATCTCGAATTTCCTTTGTGTACGTGTTATATTGCGCAGTAATAAATTGCAGTAATAAATTAAACAAACTAATAACCGATTTAAATCTAAAAGTGATAACAATACAAATCATATGTAATTGATATACAAAATTTAAAAACTGATAATAAATGAGAGCTTTTGGTCTACGATGAGCGTAATGGCTATAAAGGTAGAATTAACAAAATCATTTTCCAATGTTTCATCGTGTTTTAATGTATTTTTATAATAGTACAGTATAATATTAATTAAATCAATAATGTTAATAAAGATTCTGTCGTAAGCATCATGTGACCGGGTAAAATTACGGACGAGACTAGCTGGTGACCGTTATAGTGTTATCATTTTTTCCTCTTTTTCCAGTCCCTTACGCTAAATCATTTGTATTGCTTCGACAAAAGCAAATCATTCGTTTCTTTTTTCAACATCTGAAAACTTGTTTCTCGAAACCGTCTGGTTGTCACGAACCACGCAGATCATAAAACACTTTATTCAGGGGAAGCCCGCTCCGACTTAAATAACAGCTTAAGGCGAATATCTTTCGGTATAAATTAAATAATTAATTAAGTTATATCTGCAGCTGAACCATCTCAAAGGCACCAGAAACGCGTGGCACAAATCATGATTACCTTATTATTTTTATTATTATTATTATTATTATAAACAATCAAGAAAAATGTACATGCATGCTTTAAATTTCAAAACATGGCAACTCTGCTGCTCATTTCGTATCGCTGTAAACTTACCTTAAAGAGTACAGTACAAAAGAACTCGAGTTATTATATCACATGATATAAATCAATCTTGCCACAAACTCAATCTCACCACGATTCTTGAGTTTCAAATCGCGGTTCTAAAATACTAAATAAATAGAAGACGGAAGGAAAAATCAATTTCCTATAGAAAAATGCACTTTTCGCGATCCACCTCTGAGCTTAACAAGTGAGTAAGATGAAAAATTGAACAAGCCATTTGAATTAGGAGATGAATCGGTCCATGTTAAAGGAACCTCACAGAGAGGTTCTTCGTCGAGTTGTCGAATTCACGAAGCGCACGATTCCAATGATTTGATATAGTTGAATATATATTAAATATATCATAAATAAAATTTCTAACCAGGAAATATATTAAGATTTATTTAATATAATGTATATTGAAAATTTGAAACCTTCGTGTGATACTTATTAGGAAGCGCGTCGAATGAACGAGTCTATTGATCTACAGAAATAAGTAATAAAGATTGGAATGCCATGAAACGATCAAATTGGCGCCGAGCTTTCGATTAAGACATCGAAATATTAGAATTAGTTTTGGCAATATTCGTTAATTCATAGGATGGTAATAAATACACAATAAAATGGTTAGTTGCTTCTTATTTACACGCATTCTACCCGATTTCACGTATTTCGCTCAAGAAAAATAATGTAACTACTAGAATAAGTGACCGGTGCCTTTGAGACTTTAAAAACTGGTCAAGCTTTTGACGATAATCAACGTGTGTAAGATACATAGAGATATTTCATCGACAAGTAGCAGCTCTTGAGCGCTCAGAGCACCAGGACGACTGCTGGAACCAAGTAGAATGTACATACGCAAAATAATATATTAATTCTGCTTGCAGCGTCTTCTTCCTGCTTTCTAAAAATTAGCCTACGCACGATACGATGAAAGTAGCAAAATATCTTCCTAAGTATCTTACCTCACCGTAAAAGGGGAAGAATGTCCGATACCGAGAATCAAAGAATGCGACGGATTCCCGAAACGCCGCGAAACTTTCTTATAAAAGGTTCATCTCTGGAATCGCTGACGAGCGTTTCGTAATAAAAAATTGACGTAGTGCAAATCATCGATGTGATCGATCGCATCGACGAATAGCGCCGTAGCTATTCATCCGCAACGCGCCTCTGCTTTCTTCTTCTTCTTCTTTTTCTTTTTTTTCTCTTTTCTATTTTCCATTTGATTTATTTCTTCCTTTGGCGACGAGAAATCAGAGGTGAAAAGTGCAGGAGGACTGGACTATCACGAAAGCGTTATTACGTATCTTGGAAGAGATTCGCGCTCATTTAACTCGATAAGAAAGAGTAGCAAAATCTTTCTCTACAGTGTAATTTACGGAAAATGCAAAATATTACATATATCCTTGTTTACTTGTATACTTGTATAGTTCTGCATAAAATCCTGGATCCTCGGCTGCCACGTCCTGTTCGGTACCCGACATTCTTCGCATAAACGCATACGTCTCTAGTCCTCGCTAATACGTACGAACGAACACGAACATCGGGAAGGCCAACTTATGGGGATAAGGATAGCGATTTGTTGTTGTCGAGGAGATTGATGAGCAGCGAGACTCAAGGACAATATGTACCTTAAGCTTAAGGTTATTATGCTCCCTTGGCAGCTCCTGATTCTTGTCACGCTTGTTGCAACTATTGTTTAGGGTTCTGAGCCGTCAAACAATCATCCGGCACATCCGAAGAACCAGAGACAGAAGGGAAAACCACACTGTCTGGGCCAAGGAACTCCGCGACAGCAGCAGACGTAGGAGTATTATGAGCGCTCCAAATTGCACTGTCCTGTGTAACCAGTATAATCTGTTGATAAGGAAAAAATATACGTTTATTGTTGTAATTTATATATGGAAGTTGGAAAATTTTTGATATGTAGAAGCAAAGATATAAATATGCAAGGGAATGAATTGAAACTCTAATGCAGTATTATAGGATTTAATGGTTAATGATGATCTTTAGTTTAGTGGCATAGGCATACTTTAATTGTGAATGTGCATGCAAAGATTTAAGATTTTAAGAAAGGAAGATATATATGGGAAAGGGAGAGATCCTGAACTGTAATGTATTCATCTACAGGGTGACCGTTTTAAATGAAGAAAAAAATTCCCGGTATTTTCTCAGTTCGCAAACATTTTTCCCGTTCAATAAAATTTTTAAAATCGAACTCTATAGTAAACCGTTTTCCATTTAAAGCAATAAAAAAGAAACAACAAATTAAACAGTTCAAAGTGCAACTGTTAATTAAAAACAAATTTTAATTGAAGTTTAAAAGTTTTTCAGTGCAAAAATCTTTTATTCAAATCCTCCATAATTTACGCGTTCAAATTATACAGTTCAAAAATTTAGATTAAGTTCCAAAAATATAGATCCACGGTTAAATTTTTTAATAAAAATTGGTTTCAAATTAAAAATTCTAAACTAAAAGCTAAATTATTTGAATTTTAAATAGTTTAAGCATCCTTGAAAAGCTTGAAACTTTTATTTCAAAATCTCGAGAAATCTACAATTTCTTTTGAATTTTTTCAAATTAAAAATTATTTCAGAACTTCTAAATAAGTTATAAAATTAATTAATAACAATTGAGCAATTGAACAATTATTTGTAGAAAAATTAGAGTAATTTCACGAAATATT
>JAWWLR010000155.1:60309351-60320704 GCA_035041075.1 Acraspis erinacei | reverse complement strand
TCCCCCATGTGGCACATTGTAGTCTTTCAGTGACCCCCTCCCCCCGTCTGGTCAGAGTACGTAGTTTATGGACGACCCCTAACACTATAAAAGTAAAACATTATTATCTTATGTCTCGACTCAGTACTGAGACGCAACAGAGACATCGACGTCTTGGAGACGAACTCAAGACATGACCAAGTTGAACTCAAGTTGAAGCATTTTTACTCGGGAATCCTCGATGCAAATTTTTAGAAACAAATATTTTAATTTTCAATAAGAAAGAGTTGAATTAAACTAAAAAAGAAGAATCTTCAAGAACTTTGGTTTACTTTTGAATACGAAAATAATATTTTTATCAGAAAAGTTGAATTTTTGAACAAAAAAGATGAATTAAAAAAAAGTTGATTTTTCAGCTGAAACAGATAAATTTTAACTTAAAATAGAATAGTTCAATTTGCAGTACACAAATTGATTTTTAACAGAATAAAATAAATTGTTAAGGGAATATTAAAATTTTTAACCAAACAGATGAACTTTGAACTAAGAAGATTACATTTCTTTTAAAAAAGATGAATTTTCGAATAAAAATAATATTCAAATTTAAGTTGAAAAAAGTAATTTTCAGTTGGAAAAAAACTAATTTTCAACAAAAAATATCAATTTTCAACCTAATAATTAAATCTACTACCAAAAAAGATGAGTTCTCAACAAAAAATGTAATAGTGGATATTTGAACTGAAAATTATTTTAATTTAAAAAAAAAAGTTATTCAACCAAAAAAGCCGAATTTTCAATAAAAAAGAATTTCTAGAATTACCTAACCTTTAGAAGCTCTGATAATTAACCTGATTAACCAGATAGTTAAGAATTGTATACTAATTATAATATTCTTATCAATGATGATTCAATCTCGTAGAAAAACTCACGCAAGTAGCGTCAGTATAATAAATTATCAGACTCTTTCGACCGGAAATAATTATTACTAGTTTAGAGAAAATTGAGTAGAATGAACGGAAATAATTGTGAGAGCAATGCTAAATTATAGAGTGTCACGATCTTCATATAACGTTACTGAACTCTTGTTTTATTGTTTGTTTGGAATAGAAATGTCGAGCATTAGAAATAAAATTATGCTTGATCCGTACGTAATTGTGGCCCTTCTATAGGAATGTTTCATAAATATCTAGGAAGTGTCAATTATTGCAACTGAAGAATGACAAAATAATGAAATGTTTCCAATTAAAGTTCAGGTCATCATATAAAAGAGAGGGAAAATAATTTATCATTATGAATTGTGGAAAAAGTGATTAAAAGTGACTACTGAAGGAAACAGGAAACTACAATAGGAACTAGGAAACCTGCAAATTATAAAATAAAATAATTTTCATCTTATTATAATATTGCAGACTTCACAGACAAAATAGGGTGAATAGGGTGATTTTTCACGTGAAAATAGGGCAATAAATTCTTTTATGTAACACGAGTTTATTTTTTTTGCTTTCTGGGCGTGTTTATGAGCAGAAAAGTAGGCAATTTCTGGTGGTGGGGTACTTTACTGGCCTAGGACGATAAAGTGCACTTTATTGTTCGCGGAAATGCGCGTACACGATAGTTGATTACTTCGACCCACGCGCACTGTTCTGTGCGGTACTTCTTCTTGTTCCTTTAAACTGATCTCAAACTAGCGACGTAATTGCTGCATTGCGGTGCACAATATACTATTAAATAAAATTAATAATCTAACCATCTTGAAATTAACATTAATCTTTTTTTCATTCCTAACCTTTCAAATAAAAATATCGCAATTTCAACGAAATAGATGAATTTTTAACGCAAAGAGTTATTTTTTTAAGAAGTAGTTGAACTTTCAAGGAAGTAGTTGAATTTTCAACCAATTGAATAGTTAAATTTTCAGGTAAAAAAATTATTTTCAACACAAAGAAACGAATTTTCAACAAAACAGTTCAAATTTGTTAAAAAAAATCAATCTTCATTCAAACAAATAAATTGTTAACAAAGTATTTAAATCCTCAACCAAAATAGATTATTAACTGCCAACTAGAATTTTGCATTTTTAACCAAAAAAAGATTACATTTATACAATAAAAGAGATAAGTTTTGGACGCAAAAGTTAATTTTAGTACAAGAAAGCTAAATTTTCAACAAAAAAGACGTATTTTCTACCAAATTTATGAATTTTTAACCAAATAGTTCAAGTTTCTACTAAATCAAGATAAATTTTGAATCAGAAATGGAATACTTAAATTTTCAGTTGAAAACACTAATTTTAAACTAAGAAAAAAAGGTTATTTAAACAAAGAGATTAATTTTCAATGAACCCAGATTTTTAATATTGCGATCAAAAAAGTTGAATTTTTAACAACAACAAGAATGTTACATTTTTTACCAAAATAGATAAATTTGCATTCAAAGTGTTGAGTTTTTAAGCTAAGAAGTCGAAAGTCTTCGAAAATCTTTGACGCTTAACTTTTAAAGTTGAATCTTTATCAAAAAAGGTAATTTTCAACCGAGAAAGTTGCATTTAGAACCTATTAATGGGCTTTGAAGCAAAATATAAGATTTTTGAACTTTTAAATTTAACCATCAATAGTTGGATTTTCTTATTTGGTTCTATTAACTGAGTTCGTATTTAAGTAAAAACACAAGAAAAAGGATCCGTTTATTGAAAATAGAGTGAAAAAGAGGAATTATTTTAAAAAGGGGAAAAAGAGAGAATTAAGGAAACAATATAAAGTCCGATATATTGTATAACTTTTTTGATAAAGTCTAAAATTAGATAGATTAAATTCACTAAAGTGGCCTTTTGCTATAAAAAAGTAACTGCATTGTATTTTTCTTTAAAAACTTAATAAAAAGATACTAGAAAAAAGTCCCACAAGTGATCGCGTGACAGTCCTGTGTAGACATAATATAGTAAGAAATAAATTTTATATTTATTGGACTCTTTTTTAAGTATTCAAGTTTTCGTAATTAAAGATTTAGATTGTGCAATTTTCTAAATTTGGAATAATATAATCTTCAATAACATTGATAGATGCCCTTGAGTTTGGATGTCATAGATTTCTATTTCTGATAGGCACTCTAGAATTACGGAATTTCCGTATAAGGCTAACCGGTCCAGTATAGCCATGTAATGGGCTAAGATGAGCAGTTAAGATTTTCGGTTCAAAACTATTAATCCGCGCTATCATTTTTGATGCTCGAAATTAAAAATATTCTTCCCTTTCAACTCACATTAATAAAAATGTTGAAAAATAAAACATGTTCCTTTACAAATTCATAAATTTGTAAATATGTACAAAATTGTAGATAAATAGTTTTCCCCATTCATCTCAATATTATACATTCCAAATTTGCTCCTTCCCAACCATACAATAAAAATGTTAAAAGAGTTGATGAACAAAATATTCTCCTTACCATCTAGATAAAAATTTAAAAAATTAAAAATGACCCTTTTATAATATAGAAAAAAATTCAAAATAAAAAGGTCTAAACTTCAACTTAATATAAATGTCAAAGAGAAAAAGTGGATCAATAAAAATATTAAAAAGTAAAAAAGTGGCCTATTTCAATTCATGAAAAATTATTAACCAAAATTTCAGCCCTTCCAATTCAATAAAAATGATAAAAATAACAAATTACCCTTCTTTTAATTCATAAAATACTTAAAACCAAAATGTTATTTCTTCCAGCTCAATAAAACTCGTTTAAAAACATAGAATGTCCCTTTGCTAACTTAACCAAAGCTAAAATTCTCTCGTTTCAAACTAAATAAAAATGTTTAAAATGCCAAATTTACCCGCCTTGAATTCAATAAAAATGTAAAAAACAAAAATGTTCGTCTTCAATTATGAAAACAATAAATTACCCATTTTTCCATTACTTTCAAAATGGTCAAATTATCAAATTAATAATTGTTCAATTGTTATTTATACATCAAAATTCAACACTTTCACTTACAAATTATTTTTTCTTTAAATTGGAACAATTAAAATGGTAACTTTTAAAGTTTACATTTAGCACTCAAATATTTGATTTATAACTGCTCTTTTAAAATAAGCAGTTAAATATTGCACAATATTAAACTATTATTCTGTCTTTAAATTAAGAAATTTCAATTTTTTTTAACTGAAAATATTTGATAAAACTTCACATTTTAATTTAATTAACTTCTAAGACTTTTAAATGGTAAAAGTTCAATTTTCAACTTGAAAATATGTAAATTTTTTTAATTGAACAGATTCAGAATCGGTCTCGTACAATTCATTATTGTTCAATTTTAAAAATTCGAACTACAGTTCAGTTTAAAAAATCGTTGATTACATTGTATTTGCAGTTGACCAATTTAAAAAGCTTTTTTATACAACGTACATTTTCAAACTCAAACGCTTTTAATTTTTAATTCTTTAAGCTTTTAAAACTTAATTTTGAAATTCTTTAAAATGAAAATGTAAACTTAAAAAATAAGACCCAATATGGCCAATTTTTCAAGCAAAATATTTCAGAAGTAGGCAATGGAAACGGAATGATGTATATTCGAAAAATGTTACAAATGTCATTTTTTCTATTATTCAGTTCGTACTGGTGTCAAACTCCTACTGGCTTCTCCCAGATACCTACAAATATATATATATATATATATATATTAAAAAAATTTTTTTCACCATGACAAGTTTTACATTTTTTGGCGAGTACAATCATTTGTTGAAATTAAGCGACTTTTTACCACCAAGTTAGACCAGGAACTAAAGTTATTTAGAGCTAAAGAACTTTAAAAAGTGTTAATTATTTCCACATTTATTCCATCTTTGAAAAAATGTTCGATGTTTCATTATTGTAAAAATATTGCAATATATGATTTTATAGGTAATAACTCATTGTAACGTATATTTATTACATTCATGATAATTACTTTTATTTTATGTGAGGTAACACCAAAAAGAGATTCATCATACTCGGAAGACGTCGTTTTATCCGCACCCACACTCTGAAACGTACACAGAAAAATTCGGAAAAATTGTAACTGCCCTCTGAAAGTTCGGTTCTAAAATTTTCTTTTATCAATAACTTGTACGAAAAAAAACAAGAAAAAGGTTCAAGCCAATATACTTACACCGGAACATGGAGTTTTGTCTGTCCACGCACTTTTTTACATTTCAATGTGCGAGGACGAATAAAACTCAATCATCCGATAAAAATTTTTTTCCGAACAGAATCTCGATAATGTTGCCAGACAACAAATAAAAATAATTACTGACAGTTATTACCATATATTAGCATATACCCTGCATTATTTTTACGATAATTAAATATTAACAAAAAGTATTATTTGTGTTTATAAACGATGCGAACTTTACGGACATATTTTTTATTAAATCGTGTGCTTATTAAAGTTTAATAAGGCAATAGCAAACGGCTAAAAAATAGACATGTAGATTATTTACGCCAATACTGTAGGTTTATGATAACTCTTGAAAGATTAATCGCCACTTCGAAAAAAAGGAAAAAGAAAATGTTCAAAACAAGAGATTATGGTAAATAAGACTATATATTATGAAATACTCTAAATTTAGTAGGATGTAATCTTGAATAATATCAATCGATGTGTAAAGGTTTACAAGTAAAATGGTTTGGCCTTACAGAAAATTCCGTAATAGTAGTCAGGGGCCATTCACGAAATAAGTGATACATTTTTCAGGAACTTTTGACCCCCTCTCCCCTGCATGATACATTTTCCATTGTTCTTAACATGCAGAATGATACTTCGGCAGACCCCATTGACACTTCGAAAAAAAAAACGAAAAAAGAAATGCAATTTTTAAACAAGGGATTATTGGGGCTTTTAAGAATAATTGGAGGAAAATGGGAAAACAGAGAAAGGGGAAATAGGGAACTTACTTTTATGCCCACAAGTTGTAAACGAAAGTATTAAAATTATTCCCTAAAATATATCTGTGGATAAAACTATCCTGAATTTAATCAAATAAAGACAGAATGAGTAGCCACTTTCTACGACGTGGTTCTACATCGATGGCCACTTTCCACGTATTTCCACAGCAATGAAGTCTTGCTTGGATTCATTTAAGTTTTGTATATAAATATAAATTATTTCCGAAGCGAATTTAAACTGAAATTTAGAAACAAATATTTCAGGCTTATAATTGTTTATTTAATAGTAGTTATTTTTAGTTTTATGTTCCTGCTTTCTCTTTAGGGAAAATTTGCAATTCTGACTTAATACTAACGTTTTAAGGCTCACTTTATTCTTCGAAGGATTCTCTATAAATCCCTTTGGTAAATTTTTATTTAAACAATTTTTTCAGGAATTATCTAATTGTTATATTTACAAACAATTTTTTTCTCAAATACATTTTTTTAAGTAAAAATGTTCACAAGAGATTTGTACCTTTAATGATTAAAATTAGCTGCACAACGTTAGGAGTAAATAAAAACTGCAACGTTTAGCTGAGAAAGCAAAAAATTAAACTCTAAATAACTATTTTTGATAAACAATTTTAACCTCAAATTTTGTTTCTAAATTTCACCTTCAGTTATACTTTTCCAAAATTACATACAATTAACAACAGAAATATTTGCCTCGATTTTAAAAGAAATTTTTAACAATACACATTATTGAACTTGAGATAACTCGTGTGCATTTGTAAGAGCTTTGCTACAAACTTTCCATTTGAAGATTATAATTTTTTTTATATAAGTTGACCCCATGAACTTAAAAATTAAAATTAAGAAAATGTCCGTACGTGTGCGTATTTTGAAAACTAAAGTGCAATGGTCTTGAAATTGGAAAAAATTGTAGCCCATATTGATTTCTAGACTTGATACGATTTTGAGCTAGATCGGCCAGTTAGAAGTGTTTTTTTGGTTTGGTTTTAGAAATTTGAAAAAAGATTCTTTAACATGTATATATGAGAAAAAAGTTTTGGATATTCGAAATACAAAGCTCCTATATCTGATGTATTTGTTGCGTATTCGAGACGCGTTGAATGACCTATTGAAAAACCTTCCATGTCCTCTCATGATCTACCAATACATTTTTATAAGTCTTTCAAATATATTGATATAAACCGAGAAAATGATAAAAATAAAAAATTATTGCAAAAGTCGATCAGAAAATGAAAATTTTCAACCAACGTCTTGGCCGTTGAAAGGTTTAATATTGGGACTATAAAACGTTCACATCTTTGAAAAGCATCGATTGAACTTTTAAAACACTTATGATAACATTTCATGATCAATCAATATCAATTTCTAAAGTTTAAACAAAAAGGTTACATTGCTTATACGAGAAGTTTTTTAAATTTTCGAATAAAACACTACTGTAGGTTAAAAAGTCCATTTTTTCTTTTGTTAGAGAGAAGCCTCTGTCTATGAGGAAGCAAATTTATTTGGTACCTATGAGGAAGCAAGGTCCATTAAAAACTCTAAAATACCTACAATCCGAGGAAATCCCTAGAAGTACCTTGAAGTTTCATTTAATTCATCTTAATAAATTCCTCAGAATATTTTTAAATGCCTTGAACTGTCTAAAATCCTTTGAAAGGCCTCCAAATTTATATAATAAAGTAAGTCTTGTAGAATATTCAGTAATCCCTAAAAATCGAATAAAACCTCTAAAACATCTTGAAATCTATAATATCTTTTTAAATTCCTTAAACAAGGCAATTTTAAAATCCTCTCAAATTCTGTAAAATCCCTTAAAATCTTTGAAATTGACTGCATTCTATTAAAAAATATTTACTTCTGTTGAAATCTTTGGAAAAATCTCGAATTTTTTGTTTAATTCCTTGAAATGTTTGAAATTCTTCATTTCATTTAGTCCCTAAAGTTTTTTTTTTATAAATTCTTCAAAATTTCCTAAGATCTTTGAAATCCTTTGATGCTCTTTTAAAAACCTTTTAAATTGTTGAAATTTTTTGGAATCTTGTCAAATACCACGGAAAAAAATAAAGCTAAATTTTGTTGCATGTAAAATTTCCCGCTGTTAAACTTTACATGCTATTTGGCGAAAGTTTATCCTATGATGGAATAAAAGCTGTCGTCTGCTATGGCGTCCTTAGCAGCAATGGGAAAACGGCAAAGTATGCGTGAATTCAAGGTATAAATCGGGACACCCAATTTAAAACAACACAGAAAAAAGAAAAGTTAAAATTTCTTGCAGGTAACACTTGCAAGGTTAAAAATTAAATATATTTCGGCGAAAGTTTCACCTAGGTTAGGAGAATAATTTTTATTTCATCTACTGCTGCGGTCACGCTGAAGTGAGCAAATTTCGGTAAAACATGTAGAATCAGTAACAGAAAACAGGAAAAAAATCGGTTCTTACTGATATATCTCCTCCGAAATAAATTACACTATTGTAGACGAATTAGAACTTATTTAATAACATTTAGCAAAAATCGCAAAAAGCAACTGGCAGATGGGAATCCCCATTGCTCTCCAGTTTAATGAAGTTGTACGACGATAGATAGCGTTGGCATCGTAATTTTCGCTACATCTCGAATAAAAATGGAGCGATTATAAAGCGAAAGATTAACTAAGCAAGGTTAAAAATCGGAAATTAGCTTTTATACATGTAAAGTTTATCTAGCAAGGTTAATTTTTGTTGCGGTGAATCTTTCACTTGGAATCGATGTAAACTTTATCTTTCGTTTTTTCTGTGCATATACGGGGCCAACTTCAAAGTCGTTATGTTTACGGTTTCACTTATTGAAACTTGGGACTTGATTCGTCGGATGATCATTTTTGACATTTTTCGTTATTCTTTTCCATTGTATTTGCTGTGTGAATTGTCTTCGTGTTGCCCACCAGAGTCCAGATAAAAGCAGAATATCGTCGAGTTACAAGGTAAGTCAATTTATGCTAATACTATATACTGATGCAATAAAGGCGTGCGTTTGAAACGTTAAGGTTATTTACAAATGATATTCAAATCTAATTTTAAAAATAAATCTATTTGTTACTCTTTATTGCAGCAGAACTAAGTATGGATTTTGAAGAAGAAACTACTCAATTGGTTATTAAGTGTAACAAGAAAACTAAGTATGGAAAACAAAGCGTAGATCTAGTACTTATTTCTGATTATTATTATTTCATAAACCTAATGCTAAATTATTAAGTTAAGTGGCAGGATTTCGCAATTATTATTGTAAAAGAAGCTCGTAAGTTATTAATTTTAATTTTACAGTCTAATAAATAACGTTTTTCTATTAAAGTTCATATCAATATAGCGAGCGACCAGAAAAAGTGAGGAAATTTGAAAAATCGGAAAAAGTCAGGGAATTTTTTCACCTGAAAATTTAACTGTCCCATTATAATTTAAAAATTGATCGCTGTTAATGAAAAATTTAACAAATTGGTTAACAAAATTGGTTCATAATTTATGTATATCTGTGTAAACTCATCTTTTTTGGTAGAAAATTAATCTTCTTGATTAAAAATTCAACTACTTGGTTAAAAGTTGAATTACTTCGTAAGAGTTTCACTTTATTAGTTGAAGATCCATTTCTTTTGTTCAAAATTTAACTATTCTTTTGAAAACAGTTTTTTCGTTTGGTTAAGAATTCATCTGTTTTCTAGAAAATTGGCCGTTTTGGTTGAAAACTTCTACGATTTAGTTGAAATTTGTTATCTCTCTTGACTGCCAAATCATTCCTCATTGAAAGTGAAGGCATTTTGTAGAAAATTCTATTTTTTAATTCAGCTGTTTTACGTTCAACATAAAAATCTTTTTGTCTTGAGATATTATCTATTAAATTTTTGGTTATGAATATTGTAAGGAATTTAACTAATCCATCTTTGCAGGTTGAATATTCGAATACTTAATGAAAAAATTAACTGTATTGGTGAAAATTCGTCTTTTCCTTTTCAACTCAACTTTTTTGACTAAAGTTTAATGTTTTCTGTTCAGAAATTCGAACATTCGGTTTAAAATTTTATATTTGGTTTAAAATTCATATCTTCTCTGACAAAGGAAAACTATTTTATCAAAAATTAATATTTTTTTTGTTCGTTCAAAATTCAAAATTTTCAAAATTCAATTTTCAAAATTTCAAATCTGTTTTCGCTCGCGCTCTGCATAATTTATATTTAAAACCATCAAATTTATAATAAACTATTTTCTATCTTCCATTTTCATTTCTTACATTTTAAGTAATTACGAGCAGGGATAACGTCGATTGCAGAGGTTATTTTCTGATCATATAGTTTCCAGCAGCAGTAACATTGTTGACTGCAACAGTTCGGAAGAGGAGAAAGATCCTATAGAATTAACTGGAGAGCAGCTACGAGAATCTTTAACAACATTCCTTCTTTTAGTGGAAGCAAAGCATTAAGTAAAAGAGCCGACGAGTCGCCGCTAATTTTAATTTATATGTTTAAACGAATATTTCCGTAAAATCGTTTTTAAAGTTGAAGAACTTGAACAAATGCAGTCCTAAAGCCACGAAATTGTGTATGTATGTATCTGGGGGTTGCTAATTATAAATTTAGGGGCAAAAATGTTCAAAATAGCAGCAAATTTTTTTTCACATTTATAAAAAAATGTGAAAAATTCCAAACAAATTATTAATACTTGACATATATATTCCTTAAGGCATTGATAGACAACATAAAATAATTTGACATGAAATTAAGAGAGAAAGCATCCTTAAATCGAGCAAAACACCCCCCAAAAATTCTTTTTTTTTCGTTCATCTTGGGAGGGGTGTGTCGAAAATAAATGACTTTTTTGAGAAAAATAGTAATTATAATTTAAAATAAGAATGCTGATTTTAATTTTTCCTCCTCGGGTCATAATTTCTGAGTAATCACCCCTCAGCGTAGGGGGTGAGTTGTTGCGCGCAGGTAGCACGCTCGTTCCGCAGCTCATATCTCGAAAGCAGGTCGTTTGTGGACAAAATTCTATATAACTGATATTATACAGAATTTTCTGTGCTACAATTTAAGTCTTATACATTTTCCTCAAGAAGCCATATTTTTTCAAGATATGAGCCATGGAAGGAGCATGCCATCCACGAAGTGAAACTAACCCCCCTACTTTGAGGGTTGATTAATCAAAAGGTATGACCCGCGTAGGAAAAAATCATACCAGCATTCTTATTGTAAATTATAAGTACTATTTTTCTAAATTTTTTTTCGATGCACACTTTCCAAGATAAACGTTAAGAAGCATTTTTTGGGGGTGTGTTGCTCGATTTAATGGTGGTTTGATCCTTCATTTCAAGTCCAACTTATTTTATGTTATCTATAAATGCCTTAAGGGCATGTGACACAGTGGAATTCCTACATTACCGACCTCGTTTTTCCATTGCACAAAACTTTTTTTTGGACC
>JAWWLR010000155.1:60092823-60105363 GCA_035041075.1 Acraspis erinacei | reverse complement strand
ACCGACTAGAATATACTAACACACGCAATGAGATGTTCGAAGGTGGGAGCCCCCTCACGTGTTCGTTCGCTCGGCAGTATTTCAATTCCATTTCCTATTTCTCTTTTTCAACTAAAAAATATGAATTCTAAAGCAATCATTCTCTCGTTTCTTCTTTCCTGAGCAGCAGTTTACAATTAATTTTAGGCATAAAAACTTTTCTTCTTCTAATTTTTTGATTATCCTAAATAAAAATTTGATTTAAGATAAACAAAAAAGTCTACTGCTCTTCCGCAAACAAATAATTTCTTTATATATTTACCGAAGAACACTAGACTCTCTTATAATAGTTCGTAAATATTAACTCCTTTACGTTTGCTTATTTAAAAATTAGGTACTGAGAATCTTGACGCATTATTATTTTCTAAAATCAATCACGCAGTTAATGAGTGTTAAAAGTGATATTTTTGTGAGTGACAGTTTACACATATTTAAACAATTTCCATTAGTTTAAATAATTTTTTTCACAACTAAATCTTGAAAAATCACTATTTTCTTGAATTAATGATGTTGGTAATGAATGTTAAGAGTGATATTTTTTGTCGGAGACAGTTTTTAATTATAGTGAACAATGAATAATCATTCACTTGCGCGTTTTTGTAGGAAAAATGTAGAAATTATAGTTTTTTCGAACATTTACACTATGTCGCTTACTATGCAACATATTTCTTATCACATTTCTTCATCATCATTTCGTTATACCGTTTTTTCAGTTATGTTATCAGGATTGTTACAAAAGTCAACTTTTAAAAATGTACAGCTTGCAATGTAATATTTATCTATACGCCCTTTTTTTTAGATGTGGCTAAAGTGTCTGAATTTTCATAATATTGAAATACAAACTTTTACTCGTCAGCGCACGAAAGGCAACAAAATTCAGCGTCTAATAAGCTCAAGTTGAATGCAAAATGTCAATTTTAGACAAAGATATTGCCAAAAGCGACAGACGGAGATGTTTTTGAAAAATGGGAATAACTGTAGAGATTAACATTTTTTCATGTTCTTGTGATCATTTTTAAACAAGTTCTTCACACTATTTTTCTAAAATTGCTAAACAATTTTTACAATTTTTCCCCTAGATTCTGGCGTTGGGTCAAACTGGAACAAAAAAGTCGCAAAATTTTCAAAATGTGTAAATATTTACAACATTTTTTAAAAATAATTTTTTAATATATTTGAATAAATTTGAGTAATATTAGGTAATAGAACTGTTTATAAAAATATTGTGACGCTTTTTCATTACGTGATGAGTACAATCATTATTTAAAATGTTATGAATGTTTTGCACCATATTCGACCCTAGGGTAGAATCTACGGAAAAAATCTAAAAATATCTTAACAATTTAGCAAATCAATTGATTTAGCAATCAATTCCTATCAATATGAAATTTAAAAAAAAAACGGAAAAGTACTAACAGAATTACTAAAACGTTAAAAAAATACAAATTCCCGGCTCTTTTTCAATATTCCTGGACTTTTCCCGATTTTCCAGAATCTTTATCAAAATTCCAGGACTTTTACAAGTGTTCCAGGTTCAGTAGAAACCCTGGTTATGAATACTTTTTCAGATTTATTTCATTGAGATCAGAAAATTATGAATAATAAGCGAAATAGCATAAGAGATTCGAAAAATCTAGAATTTTCTACATAGTTTTCATAAAAAGGAGCAAGTCATATTAATTGCTTAAACAATTGCAAAATATGTTAAATAACAAATATTATTTTTGACATTCATGAACTATATAATTTATCCCAAAAAATAGCAACTGTTCATGATTTACTGGTAAAATGTTTAAGCAAAAATGAACTGAATAATTGAAAATATAATTGAAAACTTTTAGCTTAACGAATTCAAATAATTCATGTAAAAAAATACCGTCTCCAATATGAATTTTACATAAATTACTATTTTGCATTTATTTTGCAATTTCCGTGCCCGGTATCAATAAACATTAATTTACAAAAAAAGTTAATAAAAAGTTTATTTTTTTTATTTTTTCAAAAGCTACGCTTTTTCCATTTAAAATCCTATATTAATTCCTAAGCCACGGGATAAAATTATACAAATAAAAACGTGTATAAATTTGGAACATCTTAGACATTAAACATAAAAAATATGTAAACGTGTACAATAATTTGTTGAAATAGTTGAAAAAATGAAAATTGGCAATTTTATTTGACAAGTAAAGTATTAAAATATGATAATAGTACGTTTTGTGTCTAATTCCAGGCGATTATCAAATGAAGTCAAAGAAAAAAATTTAACTTGAGTGAGGGACGGGGGTTGTAATTGTGACGTAAACCTGATGGGTTCCAGCTTTACGTGATGATCTGTGACGTATAAGGGGAGGGATGGAAAAAGATGAACACATTTTTTAAGAACAAATTGAGACAAAAATCAGCTCTGTTGAAGAAACAACTTATTTCTGCTAATAAAAACTTACGGTATGTGACGCAATATGCATGGGTTTGAAGTGTAAGTATTCCATCACGTGTGATCGTCCCTCGATTGCATGATTGCAGAACCAATTATTATCTCATGTACACACTCTACTTATTTTAGTGGAAAAAATAATAATCGATGTTTTATGACGATTAATATTAAACATGTGTGAAAATTTCTTTATATATATATATATATATATATATTCTTTTTTTCTTCTGTATTTCATTGAAGATGAACAAATTGATTATGAACTTTGATAAAAAAATAGAGAATTTTCTATTGCTGAACATTTTAGAACATTCCAAACCATTCCTGAAATATTCTAATGTATAACGAATTTTCGAAATACAAGAATATTCAAAAAAAGCCTAATCAGTCTATAATATTTGATATCTTCTATAACATGACAAAACGTACCAGAATAATCTATAGAAGAGTTCCGATTATTCCAAAACTGAAGTTGGCTTTTGTATGGGTTTAACAATGGATAACAATGCAAAAGTCAATTTCACAAGTGAAAGATTTTTATTACTATAAAAAAAGGTTCTTAATTTTGAAATGCTTCCATTATCTGCAAATTTTCTATTATTAAACCATATTCAATTAATTCTGCCAAATTTGTATTCCACAATTTTCTCCTTAAGAAAAGTGGACAATATAATTCTTTAAATTCCCCTACAAAATTTGGTTTGCACAAACTTTTGTGATTGCAAATTGCAAAATATTGTATTTTGTATAAAGGGATGTTTTATCTATGAATATTCTCGAAAATAAAGTTAAAAAATCTTTATAAATTTATTTTATTACAAAAAATATACCTATTTAAATAATCATGTATAAGACACTTTATATTATTTTATGAAATAGTGATGTCGATAGAAAAAATATCTTCAAAGTAAACAAATTAATTTTTTTAACTCGTGAAGATCGATAAATGAAAATAAAATGTTCAAATATTTGACACTCTTTCGTGTATGGCAGTATTACGTGAATTTTCAAGATGCTTCAGAAACAAAAGTTGAAAGTGGATCGTGAGATAAAAATATCAACACCTTATTGGAGCTTAAAAAAAATCTGGAACAAATTGCAATGACCTTTTTTGTTGAATGAAGCTACGTGATCGAGTAATTAAAGTTGGATGAAATAAACGAAGAAGATTTTCAATGAAATATCAATTCTGAGGAACGGTTTTAATATTTAAAATAAGGATTAAATGTTATGTTTCTATATTTAATATTTTAATTAATCAATTATACGAGCTTTTTAAAAAGTATTTATAAAGAGTAATTATTATAGTTCTAAATGATTAGAAAATTGTATATAACACTAATAAATCTTTCCAATGAACTGGTGTAATGTTTAATTAATTTAAAAAGTGCATACGTGACTTTCAATGAAAAAAATGTGAAAAAAAATCAAGAGAGGCCAAAGAAGTCTGGCTCAAACGGGAATTCGCGTACCTTAATATCAAGTCAGAACGAAAATAAAAAACCAAATCTGAAGTCAGTTTAAGCAAAATAAAAGAAATGTAAGAAATGCTGTCAAGCAGCTTATTTCTAATAGGCCGTGTTTAGGTTCACCAATAACATATTTTCTGTGTCCCTGGACACTTCGTTTCCAATCTAGGGTTGTTAGGAACATAAATGATGAATTTCATTAAAATTTTTACTCTTTGAGAAACCACAAAATGAAGGTTAAACTTCAAATAAAATGTTTTATCAAGTTTGGTATTTGCAAATATTGATTAAACTCCAAACTAATTAGATACGATTTTTTTCCAAAAGTATTCTGTAGTATTATTAAAAAATTTTTGTTACTTTTTCTCAAGTCTGTTACATGAAGATACTTTTTTGTGGCCAGCTTTAATGTGTTATATTCATTGAAGCAAACGATTAGAAATTGAATAAGTATAATTTATGAAAATATGCTAATGATTTGTCAATTTGTTTTTTCAGTTATTTGAAAAAGTCAAAGATCAAAGAGGCATTGACACTATGAAAAAATATGTGACGGTAGTAAACGGAGATGTGTCACTACCAGGATTAGGATTATCAGCTGAGGACAGAAAAATGTTGTGTGAAAAGGTCAGCATTGTTTATCACGCAGCAGCCACAGTCAGGTGAGAAAGTCTCAAAAACTCAATTCTTATTTTAAATCAAGAATTCCCATATAAAGAAATCTAAGAACAAAATTAAAAATGTTCAAATTGGAAGGAGTCAACACTTAACTACATATTTGAATTTAAAGACGTTTAAAATTCTACAATATTGAAAAAAATAAAGCAGCATAAATTAAATTAATGATTTTAAAATTTAAGTGTGAATTAAAGCTAATGATCAGTAGACCGAATCCGTTGGAAATCGGGCAGGGCTCTACACTTCAAATCGCAAAATCTCTCAGATGCGAAATATGTATCTTGTTTTTAGAGGAAATTAGGCAATACCTATTTTTACGATTTGCAAAACAAACATTCCTAAAAATTTATGCGTATTTCAGTGTTGTGCTTTGTTTAAAAAAAACTCGATTTTTTCTTTAAACCTCTATAACGGTTTACCTAATTGAGATATTTATAATTTTATTTTGTATTCAAATAGCGTTCATGGTCTTCTTTCAAAATCCACCGGTAAATTAAAAAAATTTTAAGATTAACAGAATTACCCCACCTTCAAATTTTTAGCGATTTTTGTTTACTTGTACTTTGATAATGAAGATTTCTTGCAATCGAATGTTCTACTTTTTTCGAAAGCAGTGACGAATACACAAAAAAGGTTAAGATAAAAGTTTTTACGTCTAAAAAAGTTATAAGAAAAATATATCTTGTTCTTTTGGAATATCTTTAATAGGTTACGAAAAAAAATTACATTTTTGGGAGAAAAATGTTTGAAAGAACAAAAAGGTTGGCTTTTTCAGAAAACATTTTTTTTCATATTTTCAAAATTTGAAGAAAAAATAAAAAATAACTTCTTAAAAACTCCATCTTTTTTATTCCTCTAAATATTTTTGAAAAGTCTCTACTAACAGAAGAAAGGAATCTTATCAGCATCATGCGGGCTAAAACATTTTTGAGACCAGGAGAATTTTCCCTCTCTTATAATGTATTTTTTGTATTTTGCCCGTAAACGTTGAAAAATGTCGCAAAAGAACCAGACATTTTTCATAGCATTTTTTAAACGTCGAAACTTTTATCTTAACACTTTTTCGAATGTATCATTGTTTCCGAGAAAAAGTAGAAAATTTGATTTTGAGAAAAAATTATTCTGCTGCGGCCGCACAAAAGTTATTTAGCAAGCACCAAACTCACATGATATCTTCATTATCAAAGTAAAAGTTGAAAAAAAATTGGCAAAAAATTTAAAGGTGGGTTTTTTGAAAAAATCGATTTTTAATTTTTCAGTAAAAACACTGCCATTTTGATTTTGAAAGAACACGATTAGCGGTATTAAAATCAAAAATAAAAAGACTAATTACCTTAATCAGGTCAAAAGTTATAGAGGTTAAAAAAATCTAGTTTTTTTTAAAAAAAGCACAAAATTCAAATACGCACAACTTTTTAGAACATTTTATTTGCAAATCAGAAAAATACGTATTGCCTAATTTCATCTGAAAAGCAATATATTTTTTCAGTCTATTTTAAATGTTTCATACAGCACAAATTGTCATTTCTGTGATTAATAAAAATGTATCCATTATTATTAAAATATTAAATTTGGATGTAAAAACTGATAGAAAATTGAACAATACAATTTTCAATTAATTTTATAATAGGTTTGATGAACTCCTCAAGAGAGCCGTATTGTTGAACACGCGTGGAACAAAGCAAATGCTGGACTTGGCCAAAGAAATGAAAAACTTAGTTCTTTTTGCACACATTAGCACAGCCTACTGTCACCTCGAAGAAAAGGTATGTTTCTAAAAAAATATAGGTCCTCGAATTACCTATTCTCATAAAATAATTCATTCTAATCAAAGTTTTAGACTCATGCAGCACTTAATCCTTACTTCATTCTATCAAAATAAATCGGTATACGAAGGGTAAGAATTAAATATCTCGAATAATCGTAAGCATACATTTATTTAGATTTAACCAAATGAATAGATAATATAAGATAAATATAATGAGGAAATGGCCTGCGCAAAGTGCAGTTCATTAATCAATTAATTACACAATAAAATGGTCAACAAACTTTAATCGGGGAATATTTTGGGAACCGCCATACTATATATTTTAAATCAGTGAGAATAAAATTGACAGATAATAAGCAGAATTCATTAAGTAATCAGTCAAATTCACTAGGTAATCAGTAAAAATTTAGAAAGTCGAGAATTTGAATGAGTCGATAAGATTCTATGCAAGTTGATCTTTTTAAATGATCAGCATTAAATTTTGACACTATTATTATTGTTACATATAAACATTTTTATTTTTAAAAATCTCAAATTGGTTTTTTTGCCATAGTTCAATTGCTCCTTCTCGCCAGAAATGTTTGAAATAGTATTCAACGGTATTTTTAAACTCACGGCTTCGCTCTAAATTGTAATCAGGTAAAGTTTTTAATAATTTAATTCAGTGACTCATTTATAGCTTTTTAATGCGATTTAAAGTTTTTTCGGTGAATTTAATTTAATAATCTCCATTGAATTCGACTTAATGTTAATTGAATTCCAATATACTCTTTTAGTTTCAATTAGTGGAATTTCTCTGCGAATAATATTGACGTACTTGAAGCGAATAATGGTTTACAAACATTGTTATTAATAAAAACACGCAACCAAAAAAACTGATTTTTTAAATTTTTGGCAGCCTTGCACAGCCTTGTAAACAATATATTTTTTCTAAATCTAGAATTTAGAAGTTATTCGCGATAACCTTTTTTTATGGCATTCCTTTTACCGTGCACAATATAATTAAATTGTTGTTTATTGCTTTGAATATCAGCTCCTTATGGTTTATAACTATTATTATTAAGTAAACCCTTCAATTAATAGAATTGAGTAAAACAAATTGTTTGTTCATTTTTGGCATACAATAAAACTTTGAACTTTTGAACTTTTCTTGTATGGCAAACCATTATTTATTCACAGTGATAATCATTTTTTAAGCCGCTACTTTTACCGCAAACAGTATAATAATTGATCTTATTCATCATTTTTAATAGCTTCGTCTCATTGTTCTTACATAATTTACTATTTTTATTATTGAAAACCCTAACCAAACTGAATTGATTAATTTTAATTTAATGTATTTTCGGCACAAAGCAATGCTTTACTGTCTTGATTTTTTCTCGTACGATAAGAAATTATTTATTTGCAAGGTTCGTGCCATATCCTTTTTTTATAAGGCAACTTCGAGCGTCCACAGTACAATTATCTTATCTAGCGCTTTGAATACCTGCTTCTTTTTGTTCATAAAAACATTGTTAAAAAAGTCTATAAATAAATAATGATTGGTGGTATGAGAAAAAGCAAGAGAGTAGTAACTCTTCTTTTGCGCCAATTATATTATATTATATTACATATTGATAATATATTGCTTAAAAAGTTGTAAATAAATAATGGATTATCGCACGAGAAAATATCAAGAAAGTAAAAAATTTGGTTGTGTGCTAAAGATTAAAAATAGCATTTGAAATAATTAATTATGTTAATTGGAGGTTTCTAATTTATATTAATAACGGGTTGGCCTGGATGATTTTTTATGAACAAGTAAAAATTCTTGACCGTTTTTCTTAAAAGGAGCAATTTTTTTTAACCTCTAAACAGAAATTCGTGAGCAGGGAAATTTTTTTACTTTAAAAAAAGGTACTTTAGGGGCCTTTTTGTGTTTACAAATGTGTTAGTGGCGACTCTACTAATAAAAAAAATTGAAAAGTATAGAAAAGTTGACACACCATCCTCATAAATAAAAGAAAACATACCTTTTATTAACAACGAATTAATTTCTGAGCTACTATATTTTTAATGCAAATATTTTTAGATTATATATTTTTTATATTTCGCCCAACCCAAGGAAAATTATCACAATCAACCCAATTTTTAATTTAAAACAGATAAATATTAAAAGCATCAAGTTTCATCAAATCTCTAATACATTTTTTCTCATTTTTTTAATTCTTGAAATCACACACACACACACACAATTGTTTGAAGAAGTATTTACATCGCTATAATTCATTAATAAGCTTAAAAAGTGAACTGGCAAATGCCCAATCTTTTTTAAAGAGGACGCTTTAGTTTACATGAAAAAAAATAAACGAAAAAAAATCGAATAGTGTAATTTTGAGAAATTTAACTTTGATACATTTTTTAAAACAATTCTAAAAACATAAAAGTTTAACATAAAGACTTTATTAAAAGTAATTCGGACCAGGAAATTCAGATTCCTTTCGTCATTTTACATAAAAAATATATAGTTACAATTAATTAATTAAAAGCCAAGCGATACAACTTATTATGAAAAAATTCCATTTTTTCTTTGGAGAAAACATTGAAAATGGAGACAAATTTAAAATCCGTGAACTGTTCGACATTATTTTTTGGAGAAAAAATGTCTGAGACGTATTTTTCTTTTTATATAACAAGTTATGTAATTTGAAAAAAGTCAGCGAGATGATTTTTGTCTTTTGTGAATCCCGCATGGGGTTCCTCTTTTGCAAATAAAATTATCAAGATTTGCATTAGCAAAACAGTTGATAAATTGAAAACTATTTTTCCCCTAATGTATATTTTTTTATTTTTACCTGCAGTCGGATGCGGCGTAAGTTCATAGTATAGGTTGTTCCAAGATCCATTAAGTAATCCAAGTCTCGAAAGGTAGAAGAGCTTCCCAATTGTCAGATTAGTAATCCACAACTCGAGAAAAAGCATTTGATTTACAAAGCAAACAAGTTTTGAAAACATTGCAAAGTCTAAAAGATTAATTTAATTTGAAGTAAAATTTTTAAAAAGTCAAGGGAATTTTTTCAAATTCACAGAATTGTTTTTAGGAATGTACTGGATCTAATTATTTTAACATATTAATTATATTCTATGAAATTAAGCATTTTAAAGAACTGCTTAAAATATTATTACTGAAACTGAACATAAACTTAATGGGATTTTATTCAAGTGAATTAAAATTGTAAATTTAAAAGTATAATATTGAATTTTACTTTTTTGATTCAAAGATACACCCGCGATCTGAAAATGAAATAGTTAGAAGTCAATTAGTTTAAGAACAAGAGAAAGATAAATTAAACGATCTTAACAGATATTTGAATGACTTTTAAAATTAGAATTTGATAATAATCAGTGGTGTAGTGGAGGCCTAGTGGGGCCTGGCGCCGCGACGCCACACAGTGGGGAAAAAATTACTTTTTTGTTTCAAAATACCGGACAGCCCACAAAGATTGACCGATTTGGAAAAAAAATGTGAAAAAAGCTGATAGCATTAATTAAACAAACATTAAATAAACAAATTATTTGTTGAAAAAATATTTTCTAAGATTTTCCATGATCATACGTTTTTTCAAATTTTATTGTAAGAAATTTGAATGGAAAAATATTATATTTTAAATAAATTTTCTTAATATTATAATTGTTTATATTATAAACAAATTTAATTAATAAATGCACTAATCAGGTATTTTTGATAGAAAAATTCGTTTTTTTCTATGTCAATTTTTTTTTAATTAGGAACTTTATGATAATTTTAGAGAAATTCATAATTTGTTGATTAATTTTATGATTTTTTAAAACAAATTTAATAAGAAAATCAGTCTTTTTAATTGAGAAGTTATTGATAATTGTCGCAGAATTCAAAATGAGTTGTTAAATTTGATGATTTCTTTAAACAAATGCAATAAACAAAGCTGTGCCTAAAGAATTTATACCTTTATTACATTTGTTTAAACATCATAAAACTTATCAACTAAGTATGATTGGTAGTGAAATTTTCATTAAGTTTCCAATTAAAAAGACGGACATCAAAAGAAAAATAATTTTTCCATCGATAAAATAAAATTTATCATCCAATTATGAGTTTTGCTGAAATCATTTTGAAGTTCCCAATTAAAAAGACGGACATCGAAAAACACCATAATATATCCATATCAGGTATTTTTGATGGAATAAAGTTTTTTTCTATAAAATCAATCATATATTACTTGGAAATAAAACCTAAGTATCATATTTGGTAAAAAAAAAGAAGAATTGTTTAAACTACCTTAATTAACAAATGCCCTATTTGAATATTTTTAGAGGTATAAACTTTATTTTTGCGATGAAATTAACTGTAAACAATTAACTTCTAAATTTCGAATAACATTTTGATGGCATTAAACAATTTATTATTGTAAACCACAATTGTTTCAACAAATTTTTATCCTTTTTTGTATTTATAAGTAAAATGCCGCTTTTTCAACGAATTAACAGTCAGTTATTTAGCATTAATTTTTTTATATTAATCGATAACATTTGATAATTGTTTAACGAAACTTAATTAACTTTTTTAAAATTATTTGTTATTAATTAAACATCATTTAGAGCATCCAATTTACTTTTTTAGATTAAATGAATTATTAAAACAGTGCAAAACATTCTGTGTCTTGTTAGCAATAAAAAAATCAATAAATAATGATAATAAATAATACATAAATCACATGAAATAACTTTTTTTGTACATGCAGATTTTGTCTGAAATGCAAATTTCCCTTTTCCTTTATTTGGCAATTTGTTGTATTATAATATTATGTTATGCACCTAGGGAAATTTTCGGTAATTTATGGTAATTTTAGAGACAAATATAGAAAGTACCATAAATTACTAAAAATGAAATTTTAAACATTTTTATACATTTATGGACATTTTTGGTCAATTATAGGAATTTCACATGTAAATATGGTAAGTTAGAATAAATTACCCACAATTCATTGTTGAATATTTTTATAAATTTCCTTAAATTTATAGAAATTTTCGTTCATTTATTGTAATTTTACAGGTAATTTATGAAAACTGAATATAAATTACTGAAAATCCAATTTTATACATTTTAAATAAATTCCCGAAATTTATGAAATTTTTTGGTAATTTATGGTAATATTACGGTTAATTTATGGTGTCTTACCATAAGTTGCACAAAATTAAATTTGCTTCTTTTTATACATTGCCAAAAATGTATGAAAATTTTAGACCATTTACAGCAATTTTACAGCTAAATATGGAAACTTACCATAAATTACCCAGAATTTAATTTCAAACATTTTGATAAATTTCCGGAAATCTATTTATAAAAATTGGTAATTTATGGTAATATTACATGTAATTTATGAAAACTGAAGATAAATGACTTAAAATTGAATTTACAAATTTCCGGAGATTTTGATAACTTACGGTAATTTAACCATAAATTTCATAAACTTCAATTTAAACGTGTCTGTAAATTTGTGGATATTAATGGAAATTTTTGGTCATTTATGGTAGTTTTAGAGGTAAATATAGTAACTTACCATAAATAATTTAAAATCCAATTTTAAACATTATTTATAAATTTTTGGAAATTTATGAAATTTTTTGTCACTTTATGGTAATATCACAACTAATTTATGGTAACTTGAGAATAATTACCAAAAATTCTTATATCTGCTACTAAAATTTCCTTAGAGTTCTTACGATGAGTGGGCTGATAATCGTAAACTGCGATCTCATAGATGTATAATTTTCATTATTCAGCTTTGACGACACTTTTTACTCCCTAGGGAGAAAAAAGCTGAGCTTTACCCCGCTTCATAGAAGTTGAAAAAGTTTGAAAACATGCATGTGTCATAAAAAAGCCATTTTTAAATCACAGAAAAAACTGAGGTTTCCATTGGAACCCGTTTTTGGCTCCAAAGGAGCTGCACCAAAAATGAACCCCACATGCTGAAAAGGAACCCAAAACGATAAATGATCTCTAAATGACACCACACTTGGGGTTCAAAAGAATCTCAATTCTGATTGAACCTATTTCCAAAGAACCTAATTTTTGATTTGCCCACTTGGACATTATGTTTAATTAATAACACAATATTTACCTTAAAGCA
>JAWWLR010000155.1:59849582-59862576 GCA_035041075.1 Acraspis erinacei | reverse complement strand
AAAGTTAGTACTTAGTAATGAATGCGTGCCTATTTTGATATACCTATTACAACAATATTATGATACTTAATTACCCAACTTTCATGAGAATGTTTATTATATATCTATATCTTTTCTAACCTTCCTGGAACGTTCCTCGGGCATCTTCAAGACGTTCCCTGAGCGTGTAAAATGTCCGCTACTTGGGAACGTTCCAGGAACGTTGTAGTAGAAGGTTCAAAGAATAAATTATAGTTATTGTTATTAATATCAATAAATATTCGACATACTGTAATTAAAAGTTCAGATTTGATGTCAGTTTATGAAACGGATATCACATTATTTTGTAGTATATGTGGTACTCAAAACTCAAAAATTGCATCCATTTTTACCTATCTCTTACGGGTTACGAGATAATTCTTGTTACAAATAACAATAATCGAAGGTGCCCCTCAGGTCCCAGTGGAAAGTTCCTGGAACGTTCCCAAGCGGTGGACATTTTACGCACGCTCAGGGACCGTTCCTGGAACGTTGCACTGGAACGTTCCCGGTACGTTCCGTGCTATTAGGGTACGCTGTAGAGTGTAGAGTATCCTTTCGGTTCACTCGGTCCACTAGGGATATCAGAAACTGCATCGATTTTGACCTATCACCTACGGTTTATCGGATCTTCATTGATAATAATAACAATAATGATAATTTACTCTTTAAACGTTCCTGGAACGTTCTGGAGGTCCCTCGAAACGTTCCACGAAGGTTCGCGGGAACATTCCGTGCTATTATAATTATAGCTATTATAATAATAGAATTAATAATAATTTAATCAATTAATTATTAATTATCCTTTACATTAAGCTGGCGGAAATCCGACGAACAATATTGTACGTCGGGTTGCATCGAATGGTTTTGTTCGCGAGGTCCGCTAGGGTCAACGGGTGAATTGTTTTGGGGGTTTGTGTTTTAAAGGCGTAATCCCGTGTAGCGGGTCGAAAAATAGGATCTTTTATTTTTGGTTTAAGCGATAGTTTGGCATCCCAAAAAATACAGTGGAAATCCCAGAGGCGCACTTACGTTCCTTATCCCCGAAACAGCGCAACAATTAAAGCGTCAGCGTGCATAGGGACCTAACCCACTTTTTTGAAATTTTACAGGACGTGAGAAAAACGTTTGCAAATGGCCGCCCTAATTCACATTGAAGTTCCAAAAAATCAAGAAAAGTCGACTTTTTCGCTATTTTCTTAGAGTAACTGTAAATTTCTGGACTATTTGACAATATAATGTGTGATATACATTAATCGGAATGTATTTGCAATATGTTGCAACAATAATATATAAAGTATATAATTTACCTAGATAACAAAATTTAATTAATTAATAATTAATGCTTAATCATTTATTTATTTTTATTAATTAATTATTAATTATTTAAACAATTAAAATCATTTTTGGCTATGTAGGTACAAACCCACTTTGTTCGAACTATTTTTTCTGATAATTTATAGTTTTTTCGATTTTTTAAAACTTAAAGTCAATTAGGGAGGGTAAACAATATTTTAACGAAATAATCGCTATATGCAGGTGTAAATCAGCTTGCTTTGAACTATATTTATTGATAATATAAATCAAAATACAAAATTGTTTGCTTTTTAAATTTGAAGAAGTGCTTCATTTTTTAAAGAGTTTTAGCTATATCTACGATGCGGGGACAGAAGAAATTTGTTTGTTATTAAAATTTAGGGGATTGTTTTTTACTCCCAAATTATGATATACCTTAAAATCTTTGAAATACATTGAAATATTTTCAGAAAACCCCGAAATCTGTTGTTGAGATTCTCTTTAAAAAATCTGAAAATCCATTTAAATCCCTTCAATCTTGTGAAATATATTGAAGTGTTTGAAATCTCAAAAATCCTTAGATATCCCTAGAATCCCCTTAAAATGTAACTTAATTTAATTTATTTCCTAAAGTAATCTAGAAATCCTTTGAAATTCTTTGAAATTCCTTGAAAGATCTCTGATATCATGGATATCTGTTTAAAAGCCCTTGAAATTTTCCGAAATTCTATGATATTTTTGAAAACCCATAAAATCCATTGAAAACAGATAAAGCTCTTTAAAATCCGTGGAAATCTTTGAAATCCCTTAAATCCCTAAAATTCTTGAAATCATTAGAGTTCTCTATAGAAAGTCGTTGAAATCCCTGGAAACCTTTTGAATATCTCTGATATCCTTGATACCTTTCTTGAAATCCTTTGAAACCCGAAATTCTATAAAAGTCTTTGTAGACCCTTAACCATTGTTTTAAATAATACTCATACTTTAATGATACTTATACTCATAATTGTTGTAAATAGTTTAATTTCTTAGAAATAAAAATAAAATTTCAAAAAAATGGTTTTGGAACTTTGTTATTTTCTTAAAGATTTCTGCATTCAGGAAAAAAATTTCGGTTGTTTCTCGGTTTACTAAAATTTTGCATGATTCTTAAGATTAAAAAATTCTACAATTTTTTCATTCGAAGTAATAAAAACTAAACTGCAAATTAAAGCATTCAAGATGTACTCTTCTAAATTTGAAAGTTTAAAATTTGAAGCTAATAATGCCTTTAAACTGCAAAATATTAAATCCTCAAGTCATTTTAGTTGAACAGTATAAAGATTTGCGTTTTCAACATAAATCCAAGCTAAAACTTTGATGCAAAATGTAAACTGAATTGTAAACTGAATGAATTCATAATTAAAAATTTAACAAATGCACTTAACATTTAACAAAATTTAAACTAGAAATTATTTTAAAATGCATTTTATATGAAGTTTGTGATACTTGTAGTGATTGGATATAGATTTTTCTTCTAGAAATTTTGAGAAAGTAGATTCACCTTCATATACTGGTCAAGCAGCCACCATGATGAACCTAGAAAATTCTCTGAAACATAATTAAGTAACTAACCATTTTTTTCGGTGTAACTTAAAAAACTTGCCTTGAAATTTAAAATATATGTCTTAAAGTTTCCCTGCAACTTTTGAAAACTTGGAAATCGCTTGAATGTTTCAAAACTATGAAACCTTTTGAAATGTCGAATTATGAGCTGGCGAATCTGTTATTTTAGTCAATCAGGGAAGAAGTTTAAAAATACATTTGCAGGCAAAGTGAAAACTAGACATAAATTTGCAATAATAGTAGCATTATTGTCATTTTTTTAATAGTAGTAAAATACTTGTATCATTAAAAAAAGGTGCCAAAAAGTGACAATAGTGTCGTGAGTCCAAGGCCTGAAACGGTAATATTTTTAGTTCAAAATCAAAATTTCTACATTTCTTTAGATCTAGTTACGGCTCTGCGTATGAACAGCGAACTATAATAATCAAAGTAGTGAATCACACTACGATAGAGCAAAAGACGAAAATATAATTGCACATGAACCACATCTAATTTCGAAATAACTTCTGCGTGAACTGTGTAGTCAGTCTTTTGGAATGTAACACCGATTAAAGTACAAGAGTGTTTAGAAATTCTAACGGCTGAAATAAGTCAGGGCTAAATATTTGAAATTGAAGAATTGCAACGTAGTGAATAGTAGAGAATAGTAGTGAATCGAAAAAAATCTTCCTCCAAGTATGTAAGGAACATAACTAATCCATGTCTTAAATTAATTTGCCCACTCAGTTTTATCAAACAATTTTAAAGATTTCTGTTGCCAGTGTGAACGTTTTGATTTATCGCAAAAGAGATTAATAGAAATGTTACCTCTATCTTATGATTGATTACCATACAACCAATGGCATCCACTTAAATTTCAGATGATTACAGACATAATATACTTTGCTAGTGTAAATGGCCTAGGATTGTACTTCAGGTTTATGAACGAGGTCGTCATCAGACGATCGTTCTTAGATCGAAGAAAATGCGTCGAATCCACTCTCAGACTCAACTACGAAAAGGATCAAGAAGTATGTCCAAATTATCGCTTTTCTGGTTTTAACTACTTTTTAAGTAAATTTTCATTGGCATCTGACTGATGATAATCATTGAGAAAAAATTCAAACGAAAACAAGTGCTATCTAATTAATCCATTTATGAGATATTCGAGTCTGTTTTTTTATTGTTTGGTCGAACATTCTTTGGAAAACACACAAGTTAAAGAGGCTTCCATGAATTGGTTTAAAACAGATGGAGTCATTGAGTAAAATTATATTTAAAGTGATTAATGATAGGTCGGAAATAATTTATAAATTGCTTTAAAGATAAATAAACATTTCGCATTTTTGAACAAGCTGTAAGTGTTATTGAATCTCTTTTTTATTCTTCGCAGGAGCAACTTACTCGAAGTATTTTGCCACCTCACTTTGCAGCAAAGATAAAAAAAGACTTTCGAGATATTTTCAAATTTATCGAGCAGCACAAAAAACCACCTCCAAGGGGAAGACAGCACAAGTGAGTTAGAATCTAATTTTTATCTATATTTTCATTCCCAGGGTTGCTATAGGTCACGGAATTCCAGAATGTCAGGGAATGTCACAGAATTGAAAACTTATCGCGGAATATCAGGAAAAACCTGAAAGAGTCAGGGAATTTCCGATGAAATGAAGTAGAAGTTCATGGATCATCCACAATTTACGTAAGACATTTTTCTGAAATTTTCAGTCTTTCCTCTCACCATGGAAATTACCCTAAGAGTGCCTCTGAAATCACAACCCCTGGGGGAAAATTCGTATTTTTTGTAGAAAATAATCTTCTTCGATGAAAATTCATCTTTCAATAAAACTCAATCAAATATTTGGTTTAAAATGCACTGTTTTTATAAGTAAAAATTTGTCCTTCGTAACATCTTCCAATTGCCCCCACTCCCTCTACCCTCATAAGAAATTGTAAGGTTTTACCGAACCTCTCCTACCCTGAAATCGTTTAACATAATTTGTGGATGACCCCTTATAAAACGATGTATGACTGTTATCACAAAAAGTCTTTAAAATAAATTCCGAAACAAACTTTTTTTGCATTACCATTATTGATCTACTATCGACGTAACATTTTTGTATACCTGAAAGGAAAGTTTGTAAAGGGCCGGGAAAAGTCAGAGATAGTTAGGTAATGTAGAAATTGGAATTTTGTGCATCAACCCTGATACCCTCAAGTCCTCAACGTGGTAATTGAATTAATTCTTAACTGGGATATTGATTTATGTTTGACTAGTGATCTCTACGTCGAAACGCACAACAATGTCAGTATTCTCTACGCAGACGTGGTCAATTTTTCTGGATTGACGGTAACTTTACCAGTAAAAAAATTGGTTGAGACACTAAATGATCTTTTTGGAAGTTTTGATGAGGCTTCAGAAAGACATAATGTCCTCAGGATCAAATTCTTGGGCGATTGTTATTATTGTGTCAGTGGGGTACCAACTCCAAACTCTCAGCATGCCAAAAGCTGTGTGGATCTCGGTGAGAATCTCAACATTGTTTTTCTTGTTGAACCCTTATATGTGTGACAAAAAAAATATCTTCGTCGGTGTAATGTGGTACCCGGGTACCTTCATATAACCCAAGCCTGCGATTTGTACTGCCTGAATCAATCCGGACGCAGAAATTGTCTAGCGCGTCAGGTTTGAGAGTAATTTTAAGTTAAATGGTAAAAAAATGTTCACCTTGGTCTAATTTATAAATTTATAGTGAGGTGTATCGTATAGTACTGTAGTATTCAGCTTTAAATACATTTTAGATTGCCAATGTATAATTTTTTTTGCTGAAATATGCAAATTTGAATTTGTAATACTGATCATGCGTATTAGAAGATGATGATCGTTAAAATGGAGGCAAGGTTAAAAAATTAACCTTTCAGTGAAATCAAGGTCAGATAATGATGATGATCTAGCCAGTGAAAATAAGATCAGCTGATGATGATAACTGCCAGTAAAGGCAAGATTAGATGATGATCATGATGATCCAGCCAGTTAAGACAAGATCAATGGATGATGATGATGTTTCAGCCAGTGAAGGGTAGATCAGATGATGATGATAATCCACTCAGTACAGTCAAAATCAAATTATGATAATGGTGCAGCGAGTGAAGACAAGATAAGGTTACGATGATCTAACGAGTGAAGACAATATCAATTGATAATGATGATGATGCTTCAGCCAGTGAAGGCAAAATTATATGATGATGATGATGATCCAGCCAGTGAAGACAAGGAGCATCATTATCCATCGCTTCAACTATGCAAGACGTAATTGGACGAGTATTGCGGTGTACAACAGCAGCTGAACCTACTCATCTACAAATACGAGGCTCAAGTGGCCGTATTGCAGTTGTGGACAGTTGTTATGTATGTAGAGAACTTGATCAAAAGAGAATCAAGACACGAAAGTCTTGCGCTAATTGTAGCAGACTAGTTTGTTAGGAACACTCAGTAAATCGGCCATTAAGTATTATAATACCTATTACCAAAGCTCTGATGAGCCAGCATCAGCATCAGTTCGTATTTATTCAATTTTTGTAATGATACAAAATAAAAGTAAATTATATTTATTTAAAATTATGCAAATGTATACTTAAAAAAGAATCATTGTAATGTCATACTGCATACAAAGTACATAAGGGTACCCGGGTACTCTGTCACACCAATAAAGTTGCAAACAAATTCTAACCTTTCTAACTATGCCCAATACATTTACCGGTTGAAAACTTGTAAGAATGTAAATTATACATTACGAGCGTAGTTATACATTACGTTACGAGATCTCATGGAGTTTCAACTTTAAAGAATGTGCCTGGCATAAAATAATTTTCGTTTAAAGACGCAAAGGGTACCCGGGTACCCGTCACGCATATAAGGGTTAATTATTTCGAAAGGTAACGTATCAATGCACTTTTTTTAAATTAATTTATCGTAGGTCTGGACATGATCAAAATCATCAAAGGAGTAAGAGCGCGAGTGAAACGAGAAAGCGGAGTTGATGTGAATATGAGAATTGGAGTGCATTCTGGAAAGATAATATCAGGAATTCTAGGTGCCAATAAGTGGCAGTATGATGTTTGGTCACGCGATGTAGTTATAGCCAACAAAATGGAGCAAACAGGGAAACCTGGTAAAGTTCACGTCACACAACAAACTCTCGATCTTCTTGATGTCAGCCGATATGATTGTGTCCCAGTTGAAACTCTAAATGACGAAACTCTAAAAAAATACGGAATCACCAAGAGCTATCTGATCACACCTTCGTTACCAGCTTCACCAGTACCGCAGGTGCGTGTATCTTTCAATAAACTGCAAAAATTTGATAGACTTAGTTTCAATTTTAATCACAATGAAACTTTTGAAATTGAAATAAAAAACTAGGAAAAATTAGAAAAACGGAAAAAATCTCCCTATACATTTCTGGAAAATGTATTCAATATCTATCAAGAAGTGGAATTTAATTAAATTCTATAAGAACATTTCATCAAAATACTATCTAATTCAATCAAATGATTTTCAAAAATTAACATCTATTAGTATATTTTATAGACCTTCCCATCAACTTAGATCCATCGAAAAATCGTATGCTTTTCTATCAGCAGTTTCTCATTGAAAATCAATCAAATCTAATCCGAACAAAATTTTTATCAAGTCTTATGTCTCGGAATGCCGGAATTTCCTATCAAATTCTATGTTCCAGAATCTTGAATACTTCTATCAAATGTTATCTGTTGAGAAATCATATAATTCTTTATCAATGATTTCTCATTGAACCTCTTTCGAATCTTATCCCTTCAGAATTTACATTAAACCCTATCTTCTAAAATCTCGGAAATTTCTATCAAATTCTATCCATCGAGAAATCTTATATTATTATATCAATAGTTTCTCATTCAAATTCTACAAAATCTTATTAGCACATGACTTGTATCAAATTCTACATTTTCTAGAATATCGAAAGCTTATGTCTAACTCTATACATCGACATTCCTTATGCTTTTCTACAAACAAATTCTCATTTGAATTCTATGTTATCTTATTGGTTGAAAACTTGTATCAAATTCTATGTTCTAGAAGCTTCGAAGTTTTCATATATATATGCATCGAGAAATCTTATATATACTTTTATATCAACAGCTTCTCATTTTTATTTTATGAAATCTTATCCATTTCAGGCTTTTATCAATTCCTACGTAGCAGATCTTCAAAATTTTGGTGAAATTGTATTCGTCGAGAAATCTTTACTTTTCTATCAACAGCTTGTACTGGAAATTCTATCAAGCTTTCTCCACTCCACACTTGTATGAAATCCTACATATCAGAATCTCGGAAATTTCTATGAAGGTTCTGAAAAATATGATTTGATACATGCCTGGTGAGTATTAGATTTAATAGAATTTCAATAAAAATAAACTGTTGATAAAAAAGTATAAGATTTTACAACGGGCAGAAGTTGATAGATATTTTCAAGATTTCGAGACATAGGATTTAGTAGAGTTCCAATAAGAAAATTTTTATTGAAAAGTATATATTCTTTATCGGCGGATAAAGCTAGATTAAAGCGTCTAAGATTCTAGAACCCTTCTGATAAAGATGATTATTCATTTTGGACAGACTTTCTATCATAAGCGTTTAATAGGGATGTAAAATAAATTCCTCAAATTTCGGATACTGAAAAAGGATTGAAAAGAACTAAATTCTTTTTTCTCAAATCCTATCAAACTTTTTCAGCAGGATGGTTTCACACTTACTTTGAATCGTAGTACAGATTGAATGTTGATATCAGCAGATTTGGTTTGCAATGAAATCATTTCCTATACGAGTCGTTGACAGGCGAACTTTGTTCCAGAACAGCGAGAACCCCTTGACACTTTTGGCACCAAGTACTCCACCGGCTTCCAGCAAACATTATGTAAGATGGGTGAACGTTCGTCCAAGCACGACGGTTGGACCTTCTTCGAGAAGTACCAGAAGACTCACTTCGACCATGAATAATCATGCTGATGTATATGCAAGTAGCTTTCGACGTAGAACGCATTTTATGGATTCTTGTCTCAAGGATTATCACCTCATGTTGAAGGCTGCTGATGCTGAAATGGAAAACGCTATCAAGCAGATGCCTCTCAGCAAATGGGAGTTAGTGTAAATAATAAAAGCGTCTAAAGTTTGAACTCTTGACCTAACTTATAAAAATTCTCTATCTTCAATTTTTCCCCTTGAACCCAAGGGTCCATTCGTGAATTACGTAAAGTTCTTTTCGGAAGAATTATAGAAAAATTACGTAGGAAAATTTGGTGTTGGAGGTAAAAACTAACTGTTTCTTATAAATTAACAAAGTAGTTAACCTTTCAACCAAAAAGATTAATTCTGAACAAAAAACATAATAATGTATACGTTAACCAAGAAAATGTCTTTATTTAAATCAACAACAGTAGAATTGGACCAAAAAATACTAATTTTCAACAAAATATTTCAGTCCAAAACAAAAAATTCATTTTCAATCAAACAGTTGTATTTTTTAACATAAAAGGTGAAATTTCTACCAACAGAGATTACTTTTTAAATCAAGAAGGCGAATTTTCGACAAGAGTTGAATTTTCAACCAAACAAGATTTCTCAGACAGTATATAAAAATATTGTTTCCAAAACGCTACATTTTCAAGCCAAGAAGATAATTTTTCAACCAAATAGTTAAATTTTTAACCAATAAGGTGGATTTTCTACTTTGAAAGACAAATTTTCAACAACATACATATATTTTTAACGAGTCAGTTGAATTTTCAACGAAGAAGATTCATTTTCTACATAAGAGGCGAATTTGAAAAAAATTACATAAATTATCACTCAAAAATTAAATGGTTAAATCTTCACTTGAAAAAATTAATTTTTTACTTAAAAATACGAAATTTTCTGTCAAATAGTTAAATTTTCCATTTAAATACAAGTTTTCTTTACAACAGTTTTTTTTCTTTAAATTTAACTATATTGTTAAGTATTTAGTGTAAAAGTTAAGTTTGGAACCAAAAAAGATGAATTTTATAGAAAAAATGTAATATTTGATATTTCAACCAAAGCATATTTTTATTTTAAATAAAAAAACAGTTGAATTTAAGCAAAAATACCAAATTTCAGCAGAATGCTTGAATCCTTAACTCGACCGCATTATTTTTAACTAAACAGTTGCATTTTTCACCAAAAAATCTATCCTTTTTACAAAAAAAAACGAGTTTTTAACCAAATATATAAATTTTGAGCACAACAGTTAAATTATTATCCGGGAAGGTTAGTTTTCTATAAAAAAAGGCAAACTTTTTACGAAATACGTCAATCTCCCTTAAAATATTTATCTTTTTAACAAAAAAAGATTCATTTTTTACTATGGACCAAATTGATTTTCGACGAAAAAGTTGAGTTTTGAACGAAAAATGTAATCTGTAGGTCCTGGGTTCAGATGCCAGCGGTGATAGAGAAATTTTTTCACATTGTTAAGATTAATAAATATTTTAATAATATTGATTTAGACCAGTAGACAAAACTAAATAACATCCAAAATTATGAAAAATGTAATAGTTGATACTTTAGCCATAAAAGTTAAGAAGTTTTATTTTTAATTATTCAATCAAAAGAGACGAATTTTCAACAAAAGAGTTGAATCTTCAACTAAATTAGATTATTTTTTAACCAGTTGCATTTTAAACCAAAAAGATTAAATTTCTACCCAAAAAAGATCAATTTTAAACAGAATACATGGATTCCAAACTAATAGAGATAAATTTCCCCTAAAAAAACGAAGTTTCCAAAAAATAGCTAATATTTGGATAAAATAAATAAATTATTCTATCAAATTCTTGAATTTTCTTGTATGTAAAGTATCTTATACATGGTGTAGGGGAGGCTTGAGATTATTGCATGAATATATGTTTATTTTATTAGATTTAATATTAATACTAATAGTACTAGTTGCTACTAATAATTTTAGGTAAATTACAAGTAAAACTGTTACAAATATTAATAAAGTGTAACATAATTTGTTTAAATTGAACGTATTTGGTACTTCAGTAAGCGCTATATTGCGCTGAAAAAAGCTATTTACATTAAAGTCTGTTTAGCTTTTGCTTTTCAGTGATTTACAGACGTGAAAATATCTTACGTAACCGACTCCCCATCCAAAAGATATTTCTTAATTTATTTTTAGCCTCTAAGGAACTTGGACAAATTTCTTTTCACAACAGGAATTTTTTCTTTCAGACAATGGTGTAAATGGGAACATATCAACCCTCTCTTTTTGACATTTCCTGACAAGAGCTGGGAGATACCTTTTTGGAAAGAGCCTGATCCTCTTTTCAAATTTTACGTTGGCTGTGCAGCTCTTGTTCTGCTCTCTATGGCTCTCATATTCCTAGTGCCCACTTTATCACTTTCACAGTGAGTGAGCAATACCAGACAAAGTATTCGTAATTCTATAATAATAATTAATATTATTGTTTAAATTACAAATTTCAGCTGGCATTTGAGTACGTCCTTGGGCTACATGGTAGTAATGCTATTTTTGGTAGCTTTATTACCACTTACATGGATGCATTTTGTCTGGAATAGATATAAAGATCCTCATGATGAACACGAGGGACATGTTCCTCAACCAAGGAATAAACTTCTGCATTTTATGTACCAAACGAGCATCAAGGTTAGATTAAATCTACGAAGTTTGACGAATTTGAGAAACTGATATTAGGTATCAGAATCTGTAACAAATTTGTTGTTTGAATGTTTTCAGGTTGTTTGGAGTGCTCTATTAAGGACGATACTATACTTAGTGATATCAATCATGCTCGCTGCTTGTGCCATGTTTGATTTACTGGTGAGTTTAAAAAATGCTTATTAAGTATATGATTGGATAATATGATTGGGATCATTTCATTCTAGCATTCTTATTTACAGTTCGAGTGTAAAAATTCTGATAGGCTTTCATCCAACAATGTGACTTCAGACATTGCAGAAGTCGGATCAGCGAATCTCGATTGCATGTCGACACCTTGGGTAAGGCTTTGTTAGCTCTTATTACTAGTGCCGAAGAATAACTATGATTACATACTAAAAACGTTTTTTTTCGAACATGAGGCATACCTACTTCCAATTGATTTCGGGAAATTATTATAGTGCAAGATAGATTCATTATATGTCCTTGTATAATCCCCCACTCATATTCGAAATTCATACCCACATAGCAAATCGATAAGTATCTATACGGATGTCCTAGTGATGTATTCTTCATGGACTTCCAATTAGAATTTGAGATGCTTTCTAAATGTCCAAAAGCGTTCCTTTTGTTGTAAGTATTTATGTGGATTTTCATACAGGATTTTTCTACCGACACACTAAGTCCCTAAACATCTACATGGATATATGTCGATGTTCCTAATATCTACTCTATCTAGATGCAATTAAAAAACAGAATTTAAAGTGATCTCTATATGGATTTCCAAATAGCATTCTTTTATCGTCACGTGATTTTCCTACATTTACATGGATTTACATATATGTGTGCTCCCAATGGAGAATTTATACAGAATTACAAATAGGATTTGAAATAGTTTCTATATGGATTTATAAGTGGGATTTTTCTGACGACGCAATGAGGACCTAACTCTATATGGATCCATATGGACCCTTCCAAGATGTAATCTATATGGAACTACAAAAATAACTTGAAGTGATTTCTATATAAATTGACAAATATGATTTTTTTGACATCGCGTAAAATCCCCGCTTCTATATGAATTTTTATGTATGCTCCCAAAGAGTAATTCATATTGAACTAAACTTTCGAAAGAAGTAAATTTAAAAAAAAACATTGTTTCAGACTGATTTCTTTTAGTGTAAATTAGTCACCGGTCATAAGGGCCCTTTTCATGCAAAATCTTACTAAGATTTTCTGAGCTTGGGAATGAACATATGTACATACAAATTCTCTTGATTAAATAAACTCGGAACCTTAATGAAATTAGATTCAGAAAACAAAATATGTTAATAAAATATTTAAAATACTTAAAAATGAAT
>JAWWLR010000155.1:59838557-59849012 GCA_035041075.1 Acraspis erinacei | reverse complement strand
TCGACACTTGATGGAATCCGCGAAAGTCATTTTTCACACAAAACCAATACCTTCTCATTATGATGAGAATGTAAAAAATGGTTAGCGAAATTAAAAAATGTAGCCGAGAAGAGTCAGGGATTATCGAAATTGGAATTTTGTAGCAATCCTGATACATTCAAAATGTTATGATGTTATTTAGAATTCTCGTGTTATTTATTTAAATAATACGTTTGTTCAGCAGTGTTGCGGAACGAATGTGTTATTTAAATAAATAACACGAGAATTGTAGAACACTCTAAAAATTCTATAACCCCTTCCTCAGATTACTCCCTTCCCCATCGAGTGAGTCACGCTCACCCCAAAAGGGAAATGGCTTATTGGTGTAATAATAATATCAAAAAAGTTTTTAAATGTTTAATTAACACAAATTTTGATGACAAACAATTTTTGAAGCAAATCAAAAAATCTGCCTCAGTGGCGTTCCCTGTTAAAATCCGGGCTGAGGCAGATTTTTTCTTGTTCTTCAAAAACGAATTGCCCTAAGTAATTGTTTTTAAGTCGAAATTTTTATTAATTTTATTTTATTTTTTTTTTATTTTTTATTTTTTTTTATTTTTTATTTTTATTTTTATTTTATTTTAGAAATCTAATGATTCCTTTCTAAATTTCAGCAAATGACAGAAACTTGTTCGTTGGCGATTCTCACAAGCTTTCTTTTTCTGCGAGTTCACTATGTTCTCAAGTTGATAATTGGTGTTTCGATAGTCGTCTTTTATAGCTGGAATATATGGTTTCATCGGGTGTTGATATTTAAGGTATGATTCAATAAAACCCTATACTTTTAATCAAATATAAAAACCCCAGATAGCAAACGTGCAACGCACGCGGGGCGTGCATGTTGCGAAGTATACGCGACGGATGCTGTGAGGGGCACGTAAGTGCGAGGCATATGCACCGTACTTCGTGATGGGAATGACGTGCGGCGCACATGTGGCGCATATGCGTCCCTCTTTCTGAGTCATTATTTATACATGATACATAAGGAAGAAGCATAGTTTTAAAATAATAATAATGTGCGATTCAATGTGATTTAATGCGAAAATTGTGCACATTTTTCATCGTTTCCCAAAGTTTTAACGACAAATATTTATTATCGTTGACACAAACATGTTAATATCACCAGTAACATATAATTAAGTTTGTGATATTGAATATTAAACTTATCTATGAATGCGTTCCTTTCGATTTTATTAGCGTTAAATGCATGTTATACTTACGATATTAGCCTGTTTGTGCCCACATTAATAAACATTGTTCCTTAAAACCATCAAAAACGATTAGAAGCATGAAATCGGACATACATAACCTACGTCTGGTTGAAATATTAAAAATTTAATTTCTGGTTTACTGGCTTCATAATTTTTTTCATTATTAAAACCAGAAATAGGCTATTAAATTCTATTTTTGCGTTTATCATTGTTTTTCAAAGTTTCAAAACAAAAATTGATTATTGTGAACACAAAAATGCTAATATCGCAAGTATCACATCCTAAAGTTTGTGAAGTTGTAAAAATTATTCTTTACGTACTTATTCCTGCAATAAAAAATAATGCTATATTAAATTACTTGCTCTTTATTTATAAATTGAAATCTAAATATTATTTATATATCCTCGGATCATAGCTGACCAAGCACCATACTCACACTGGCACGTAACGCACGCATCGCGCATATGAGGACGCAGCTGCGTCATCCCCTGCGTGCATGCCGTGCGAAAAAAACCGCACATCGTGCGACAAGCGTGCGCCGCACAGTGCGCGCACTTTGCTATCTGGAACGTTTTAGAATTAATGTATGCATTCCATTGCAAGCTATAAAAATGATAAAATTGAGAAATTATTCTTAGTTTCGATGTGTTTGTGCTTTAATAATTTTTTCTTTTTAAATTGCTTCTTATAGTCTGGAGAAACCTGGAGTCCCCATCTGGAACCAGGGATAGCTCACTGTTTGAGTGTGGCGTTTTTGACCTTTTCCTTGCATCTGATAGACCGTCAGGTGAGTTGAATCGAGTTAAAAAAAAGATCATGGACGCCCATAAGTGTGAGAAATTAGTCGTATAAATATTCGTATGTTTATACTTTCTTTTATTTAAATTAGTCCGATTTATTATTATAATGATAGTTAATAACATAAAGTTTCCATAAGGGGCCGTGGATAAATGAAGGACGAAAAGGCAAAGGGAGGTAACTGACAAAATGGCAATTGTACAGGAGAGCGAAAAAATACTGTGTAAAATCGAAATCGAAATTTTTTAACATCTGCTTCCAAGCTGACGTTTTGCTTAATCGATATAAAAAATGTTTTATTTAATAGAAGCTGTCAGATATAAGAAAATATTGTCCAAAGGTGACTATATCAAGTTGACACTTTTGTTTACCGTGTCCGAGTTAAATTGAGACAGTGATACGAAATTACTCAGCTAAAAGAAATTAAATACTCAAATAAAAATGCAGCTGTTTGTTTGGAAACTAATCTGTTTTAATTGAGGATTTGAATTAAAAATTGATATCTTTTTTGCTTGAAAATTCAACATTGTCAAATTCTTCACTATTGAATGAAAAATTGTTTGTAAATTCAACTCATGTTGACAATTTGTCTTTTGAATTTAAATATGCATCTCTTTTGGTAGAAATTTCATATTTTTTTGGTTAAAAATGCAACTGTTTGATTGTTGAGAATTCGTCTATTTTTAATGAAAATTCAACTAATTAGATAATTCATAAGAAACAGTAATATTCTAAGCCCCCCCCAGTCACTTTGCGTAATTTTTATATGGCCCCTAAATAACTTAATAAAGGCGAATACGTGGTTCAAATTTCAGAAAAAATATTTGCGTAATTTATACACGGCCCCTAGGATAAACAATTTTATGGACAAGTGGCAAGGGGCCTGCTTTACCCCACCATTATCTGCTTTAATTTATTTTAGGAAACAAAATGAAAAAAATCAACATTTATCCTTTGTTTGGAAATTCATATTCAAACATACTCGAAATTGGTCTAAATACTTTCTAAACACGCTTTAACTTATCAAAAATTAATCACAATATTTGATTTTTTAAGCAAATGTAATAACCAATTTCAAGTTTGCAACATTATTATACACGGATGAGCTGCATGGCCTTTACTACACGTTTATTTACAAAAACAATTCTTTATGATTCTTCAGTGAAAATTCAGTTCAGTTCAATCCAGTTCAGTGAAAATGATTAATTTGTTAAATATTTTTTTCATTACTTAATATTAATATCTTTATATATCATGGAGATAATTTAGGAATGGCACAAGAACTGGGAAACCTAGAGAATTCATGAAAGTAATTTAAATTTACGTGGAATTTTGTTAGTTGCACCTATTTCAAAGTCTTAATTATTTATTTCAGTACTTTACTGCAAATTTCAAGTTAGCGAATTGATAGGAATTGATTTTTGTACTAATAAAGTTAATATGATAATAATTCCAAACATTTTACAAATTTATTAATCCTAATATTACCAAGAATTGTCTGCGATTAAATAATTGCGATCAGTAGAATGTGTTGAAATTGAATGAATTTACTGGATTAAAAAAAGGCTTGGTTCAAAGTAGGCTTTAAAAACTTGCAAAAGTAATGAAATTTTTAAACCGGACTTCTGTTGCAGCCCTGTAATTTACCAACTAATAAAAATTTACTGGTGTTAAATATTTCCTGTTTATTTTTTTATTATAGAAAAATAAATAATTTGCTAATTTTTTAATTAGTTGCTTATAACAGATAAGTTTTTATTTATATTAGGTAACCATCAATTTTAGGTAAACGTATGTAGTAGAAATTATTTAGATGGATTTCGAACAGTTTTGAAAAATTGAAAACAGTTTGAACAAAATGTGTGGTTTATATTTCAGAATTAAAAAAATGCAATGGTTTACTTTGATGACCTTCCCGAATTTTTGATTAAATGATTTACAATTTGTTAGAAAATCTTCTTTCGAGCCCAAAAATGAAATATCATTCTGTGAAAACCCAAAAAATTTCATATGTTTCCCAGTAACATCAAAATAATTAAAAGCCTGTAAAAATCCCGTCTATAAATAATTCTGTTCTCGTTCAGTTAAAACCGCGTATACTAACGTATTTTGGGGTGCTGATTGCAAATTTAAAACCTCGAAAAGATTTTTAAATTACATGTTCAAGGTCAATTCGTAAAGATAGTTATCAAATTGCCAAAAATAGCAATTGAAGGGCCTGTAGAAGATTTTGGCCCAGTTCGACCCGAAAGTAGGTCTAGGAAAAAAGTCAGTGCATACGGGCGTAAGTGCCACGATGCTTGCTGGCCTAAGTGCCATGCTTCATAATGTGGTGTCACCGAGGCGTCATTGATTTTCAGAGCACTTGCCGATTCTTGGTTTTTTTAACTTTGTCCGTCAAAAATTATGATTTTTTGGAAAGAAATAGTTGCTGCAAAAGTTACTTTTTAGGTGTCAAAATTGAAGTTTTCTAGAGCACGCCGATCTTTGACATTATCTTTGACGAAACATTAAACCACCGACTGATACTTTACTTTCTCACTAGAAAGAAGGTTTTGCAAAATGGTTAAAAACAACTAATACGAAATTTAGAAAAGTCTTCGAAGTAAACAATTACCAACAAAAACAGTTAGTATCTATTTTAACAAATCGACTCTCTCAAAGTTTTTTCTTAATGCAGAAGGATTAATTTTATAATCGTTTCTTGAAGCGTCCATGATATAATTGAGAGTTCGATTTGCAAGTTCGAATTATCGAGCGATCCTTTTCGTTTCATAATCCGTTCAAGTTCACGTTCACGACGATTCATTCAGGCAGAGTACTTGAGCAGACTGGACTACCAGTGGAAACGACAACTGACCAAGGAACAGGACGAGGCTTTTCATACCAGGAACGCAAACAAACTACTGCTTCGGAATATCCTCCCAGAACATGTTGGTTCGTATTTTTCTTAAATTTAAAATTTTTAAAATTAGCCGGAGTAGGCGCCGCGCGCCTGCAAAAAAGGGTTTCGTAGCCTATTAAGACGAGAAATTCAGTCTTCCAAATTCAGTCTTCCTCCTTTCGCCGACGTCCCCTCTCTACCCATAATACTCCTCTCACTTCCCCAGCCCTCACTTTCCATTCCTTCCCTTTGTAATTCTATAGTACTCCTACTACCCCCTCACTTCTTTTTTCTTAATCACACTGATATTCCTACTAACGAGCCTCTCACTACCTCTACCTCCCATACTTCCCCACCGCTCACTTCTAATACTTCTCATACTTCCCCACCCTCAGTTCCCATCTCTTTTCCTAGATCTTTTATACTTCTACTACTTCCCTCATGTCCCTTCCGCTAAAACACCAACATCACTACTACAGTTCCCCTCACTTCCCCTAATTTCTACACACCCCCTCCTGTCACGTCCCTTCTCCGAATAACCTTCATTTCCTCTACCTTCATTTCTCCTACTTCTCTTCCCATAATTCTCCTTCTCTCACCTCTCTCACTTCCCTACCCTTCCCCTACTTGTCATTAACTTCTCGTACTAACCCCTTCACTTCCCCACACTTACATTCACATCAATTCTACTGTCCTCCTCACTTTAACTCATCACTACTCCCCATAATTCCCCAACACTCACTTCTCATACACCCTAACTTTCCATATACTACTCCTCTTACTTACCATCCCCTACTTACCCTAACTTCCTCTACCTCACTTCTCCTACTTTCTCTCCCCTCCTATCATTTCCCTTCTTTTACTTCTGCACCCCTCACTTTTGATACCTTTTCCTAGTTCACCTATTTTTCGCTACTACTCCCCTCACTTTCCCACACTTCGTAACATCACTACAACTGCTCCCCGTCTCACTCCTTATTTCGCATACTCTCCCCAATTCCAATACACCCCTCCCCTCCCGTATCTCTCCTCTTACTCACCCTTACTTCTCCTACTTCCCCTCCGCTTCCATAATTCTCTTAATCTCATTTCCCAGCCCTCAATTCCCTTCCTTTACTCACACTCCAATCACTACTAGAGCTCCCCTCTTTTCCCCTACTTTCCATACTTACCCACCTTTCCCTTGTCATATTTTACCCTCCTCGCACTTCTCCTTTACTCTCCCTCACTTTCCAAATGATCACTTCTACTTACTTTCCCCGTACTTTCCTTTACTTCCTCTCCCGAGAAAGAAGCATGGCATCGATGCCATTTTAATGGTTAACCATATTATTAAAGAACGAGTTGTTTTTTTGTGTGTTATAAAAACATCATGGGAATAGCTTTACGATGTCACTTGGCTGGAATTATTTATTCGAAATCAAAACATTAAATTTTTATTCGAAAATTATATAAAAAATTGCTCAATATTTGTATTTTTTCTAGAGAAAAACAGTTTTTACGTATTGGCACTATTTTAACTAGGCCTTTAATTAAAAATGCGAATAATAAATAATTTTCTATATGTATAATTTGTTAATAACAATTGAATTGTTTGACTTATGTTAAAAAAACCTTTCGGGTCGGTTACTATGATAAAATTATTCGTAGGATGTTTTTCTAAAAAATACAGCATTTTTTCTTCCAGATTATATGAATATAACGCACTTTTTACATGACTTGTGTATTTAATTTGTTAATAAAAGTTATAATTTTTGAATTGGAATAAAATTTGCCAGCTAGATAACTTCATAATGTCATTCGCAGCAGATTTGAGTCAAAACAGTATTTTTCTGTATGTATGTACAAATCTAACGCAATTCTTAATATCACTTTCTAATAAAAATTACTAATATTTATATGTAACACCTTTTTTATTTCAACAAACATTGGAAAGTATTTAAGAATTATTTCCATGAAGAGAAAATATTTAATCTCGCAAAAGTTTGATAGATATCCATTCTTTTTTAAATTTCTTTATAACATTAAAATTGTTTCTTAAAATTTTCATTATATTCATGTATATTATTATATTGATACTTTGCTGAATTTCTCGACCACTGTGGCACGGACGGACACTTGACGAAAATTATAAAAGATTTTTTTTAGGTGCACGAAATCCTAAAAATGTAAACAATTAACTTTAAGTGTTCAATTTAAAAAAAAATTGTTATATATACTTAAAAGAATAATTATAAATTATTGCAGCGGAATTTTATTTGAACATGAATCGAACAGAGGAAAACGAACTTTATCACGAGGCACATGATAATGTAGCAGTCATGTTTGCGTCCCTCTCGGATTTGTCAATCGATGAGAGCAATATTTTGGTTGATCTAAATGAGATTATTTGCGAATTCGACAAGCTCCTCTTCGAGCCGAATTTCCACTGCAGAGTTGAGAAAATTAAGATAGCTGGTAAGATCTCAATGATTTTATAAACAAGTAAAGTGAACCATACTACAATTTTGTGAGAACAAAGATTACAGTCCGTCCCCTTTTTTACCTAATATTCATTGTTACCTATTTTGCCCCTTATATTTGAAAAATCTCCGAAAACACATAAAATCTATAACTTTTAACCAATTTTTCCCCTTTTGCCTATTTTTATAAAGTTTTGATCCATTTTTTGGAAAGTATTAACAGAATAGTTAAATGTTGAGTTAAATGAAATGATTAATATACAAAATTAAACCAAAGAGATGAACTTACAACCAAAAATTTATTATGAATTTTCAGCCAAATAATAAGTATTTAACAAAGTAGTTCAACTTTCAACCAAGTCAACCAGTTAATTTTCAAACAAAAAGGATTTTTGTTTTAAGTCAAAAACAGTTATGTTCAAGTTAAAAATACGGATTTCCACCAAAACAGTTGAATCCTAAAATAGATTATCTTTTAACGAAACAGTTGCATTTTTACCCAAAAAGATGAAATTGCTACAAAAAGACAGTAATTTTAAAGTAACCAAAAGACGATATTTCAAAAAAATAGTTACATTTTCAATCGAAAGATAAATTTTTAACTAAAATTATGAAATTCAACTAAAAAATACATTTTTAACAAAGTGATTCAACTTGCAACCAAGTCGTTGAATTTTTAACCAAACGAAATTTGATTTTAGAATCGAAAACAATGAAAATCAATAAAAAGACAAATGTTTAACAGAGTAGTTGTATCTTCACTAAAAAAATATAAACTGTCATTTAAACAGTTGTAGTTTTAACCAAAAGGAAGAAATTTCTACAAAATATATGATTTTTCAAACCATAAATGGAATAGTTATATTTTCAGTAAATAGAATTAGTTTTCTATGAGTAAAAAACGGATTTGCAAAAAAATAGTTAACTTTTCAACCAAATAGATCCAATTTCAACTAAAATTATGAATTTTCAATCAAAAAAGAATTATTAATCAATTATTTAGACTTTCGACCAAGTAGCTGAATTTGCAAGCAATAGAGATTGTAATTAAAAATAAAAAACAGTTGAAGTCTAAACAAAAAAGATGAAATTTTTACAAAAAAATATGAATTTCCACATCATAAATGAAACAGTCAAATTTCTAGTTAAAAGAATTAATGTTCAACCAATCAAAATGGATTTCCAACGAAATAGTCCAATTTTCATACAAACATATGAACTTTGAAATAAAATGATGAATTTTCATGTAATAAATGCATTTTAAAGAAAGTATAATAGTTGAACTTTTTACCAAGTAATGGAATCTTCAATTTTACATTAAAAATTTGTTTGAAAAACTTTGAGCTATCAACTGATTATAACAGTAAATTTTTTAAAATTATTTCATTTCATCTTACTTAGAAAAATACTTTGTTTATCTATTTTACGATCTTTGACCTTCTCGAATCTTTTCTCATGTATTTTTATCAGTAGAAAATGATTAGGTGTTTAACAAACTTGTCAAATACAGCTAAAAAACTTTCTATAACAACAAAATTACTAGAACAATTGTTAAATAAATGGCGCTGGATATAAACCGTTCTTAAGAATAAATGAAATCCCGTTTTAATTTGGCAAAATCCTATTTTTGCCTAAAAGGGAACAACTGAACCTCTTTAATCCCTGTGATTAAATTTGAATTATTAAAATTCTTTCTTACGTTATTGAACAATGGATGTAGGTACCACCTATATGGCTGCTTGCGGTTTAGAAGCAACCAGAAGAGATTCCATGCATAGTTCTGTAAGTGAATATGATACACAGGATGATGTAGTCAAAGTTATGGCTCAATTTGCAGTGCAGATGATGGCTGTTCTGGACAGGATGAACACTGAATTTTTTCCTACTACGAAACCATATGTGTAAGAAATATTAGATCTTCTTCAAAGTTATCATTCGCGTCTAAAAATTTGACGAAAACATGATTAATTAAATTGTTGTAGCTTGAATTAATATTTTTTAATTTAATAAATTAGGCTGAGAATAGGAATATCCCATGGCGAAGTCACAGCTGGAGTTGTGGGAGCTCAGAAACCTCTTTACGATATTTGGGGAGATGCTGTTAATATGGCATCTCGAATGGACACCACAGGCGCTGCAGGAAGGATTCAGGTATTGGGCCCTCCATAAACTATGTTAGGTGCACATCCAACTTTATCCACGTTCTTTACAAACCCGGGTTATCCAGTTGTCCACCTACCTTTTTTCAATTTTTTAAGTACCACACTTATCTCTCCGGGCATACCTCTCTAGCTTCCTTCAAGTCCTTATATTTTTTCATGCAACTTCTTGTGTTTCTTTACTTTTACACTTGTGTCGTTAGTCGTTCATCTTTCATTATCTCAACATGCCCAAACCATCCCAAAAAATTTCTTGTACATATGTGAACTAGTGTCTCCTCTGTACCACATTCTTTTAAGATTATCTCATTACCCACTTTGTCCATTATTTAGGTCTATTTAAAATTCATAATTCCTTTGTGAATACAGATTGAAATCCTTTAAATTCTTGATTGTTCGTTGAATTCTATACAGTCTTATTAATTCTTGTGAATTTTTGGAATGATCTTAATTCCTTTAGATTCTTTTAACCCTTGTGTGCACACCCGGGTACCCGTGTACCCACCAAGTTAAATTTTTGCTTGTTACTGGAATAAAAAAAATCCGCTTCGAGCCTCCAGATCATCATCATTTGGTTCAAATGTAAGTGAATCGTGCATATAGGTCATTTAAGATTTATTTTTGTTTTCAAAAATAATCGACATTAAGTATACCTTCTTGGTGGACACACCCAGGGTACCCGGGTACCCACCATAGAAAAAATTCAATTTGGAGTGGATTATAACTTATTTATCAAGATATTTGACTTATTTAGGTGAAATGGGTTGATTAATGATAGTATACATGAATTTTAAGATGATAAAAACCTTTATTGTTCGCATTCTAAACATCTACCGAAAAATACGATTTGCACTGACTACAGCGATGTCGCAGGCTAATGCAACATCTTCGCTTCTCGTTTT
>JAWWLR010000155.1:59749585-59763701 GCA_035041075.1 Acraspis erinacei | reverse complement strand
GGGGGCGGGAAGACACCCCTATGACTGGCAACAGAAATAATATTGGTCGTATCCCTTTCCACTGGTGAGAGAAGCCGCTAGGTAGAGATGCCGCAGAAGTGACATGCCGCATATGTGACATGACGTGGATGTGAAATTCTGCAGATGAGACATGCCGCAGGTGTGGCTTGTCGCAGAGAGACATGCCGCATGTGACATGATATGGATCCGACAATTTCAGAAAAAAGTGCAAGTTCCGAGCACTATGCTAAAAGAATATTATTATAAATAGTATAAAATTATGTGGGCCCTCTTTTTCGAAATTTACGTATATCTTTTGAAATCTTTACTGATTTTCTCTTAGTTAGAATTAATTTTTTAAAGTAAAAAGTCATATTAAGTTCCCTATAAATATTAGGAAAATTTTATATTCTCTTGAAACATTTTAAGTTTCTTAAAAAACTTCTAATTTTTGTTTGAAATCTTTAAAAACCGACATCTTGTTTAAAATTCCTTGAAATATTTTCAAATTTTAAAATAATTTTGAATCTATTCAAAATTTCTAAATGACTCTTAAACTTAAGAATTTAAAATTTTTTAAACTCCTTCTCAATTTTCTCTTAAAGTTAATTTTAAAAAAGTCATTTGAAATTTACTATAAATCTTAGGAAACATTTATTATTCAGTCAAACCCAGTAATTGTTTTGTTGCCACTATCAACCATTTTTTTACCTGTACCGTCTTCGTAAATAAAAATATTTTGTCCATAATTTTTTTCTCAACTCTTTAAAAGTTTGAAAAAGTTCACAAATTATATAATGTAATAGCGGAATTATAAGCACAGAATTATTTCCCAATGTTAAAAAAGCAATTAAATTTAAAATGTCATCTTGATCAATAACGTTCAGAAACATTTAAAAATAAATGGTGTAATTAAATAAAATTATTTATATGGAAGTTAGTATTTATAAAATTGATGGTGCGGAAAATTTTTAATACTTATTATTAGATAAACAAACTGAAAACAGCCGCTAAAAGTCATATTCGCCCAGTATCACAACCAATCAGGTTTTAGACAACCATGCAAAAATTTTATATATAACTTTTTTTATATTTAAAGTTTCTGCGAGATGAAAAATACGTACATAACCATTCATTCTCGTGACTACTACTTTTTAAGAAAAGGATTTTGATTAAACTTAAAACTTGATATTTATTCTAGTTAAAAATCTATCTGGTTAAAAAATTAATTTTTAAATAAATAATTCATGTTTCAGAGGAACAGGAAGTTTCTAGGAACAACAGATACTGTCAGTCAGCTGCGTCAGATAACAGGACTCTTAGTTACACCGGAAACCAAAATGGAAGAAGGTTTCTAATTTTTATTATAAATCTGTATTTTTTAATCAAAATTATGAAATTTGAGATTTCAGGTAAATAAAATGTTTAAGTTATTTAAATTAATTTCGATAAGTAATTTTCATTCACATTTCAGTATTATTGGAGGATCAGCATCGGCTCTACCACGTAGTGCCTACGGCAGATATGCTGCTGCACGTCCACCTTGCTCTATGGCAACAGTAAGAAAAAATTTAAATTAAAAATGAAAATAATATTCTGTTCAATGAATTCAAACAATTAGTAGCTTTAATGAAAGCAGTACATCCTTCATTCAAGGTAAAGAGAAAACGAAACTGCCCAACATTGCTAAAAGAGTTTAAATTCCGGAAATTATTTGTTTCAAACTGATTTTTGTATTAAAAAATATTTTTAGAATACAAAGTTGTAAAAGCTGTTTTTCATTTTTATAATTCTAACTTTTGCATCTCTCATAATAAATAAAAATAATTTTCTGTTATGTTTTTACTATCGTATGAAGCTTCCTAGGCATTTAGTTTTAACAATGAATGCAAAAGTAGGTCGTGTGTTATAACAAGTACTTGGATAACTAATAATAGATTAACGCTTTTTTCTAGATAATTCATAACACTGGCGTGCTTGGCCAACCAGCCGAGCGATCAGGGTGAGTGAAATTGAGGCTAACAACCGCTATTCGTCAATCCTTTAACCTTTTTAAATATCCTTTCGTAGTCATCTCAATATGAATTACAAAAACTTCTTACCTTAGTGTTTGACACGTTACCAGCCAAAAGTAACGCTTTACCAGTCAAAGGTAATGCGTTACCTTTCCGTTACTTTTTTAGTTAAAATTTTAATAAGCTATTTTAAATTCCCAAAAGTTTCCGACAGTTTGTTTCTAATTTGAAAGTGTTTTAAAACTTAAAAAATTATATTTCAGTTTACGTAAATTATTCAATAATTGTATATTATTAATATATAAAATGTTTTTATTTTCCAATATTATTAATTTTAAACAAAAAAGGCATTGCATTTCATTTTCTTTTGTTAACTTAATTTTTCAAAAAGTTTATCACTCAAACAAAATTATGGAACAATAATAATGGATCCTGCTATGCCGAACAATAATCGAAGAAGGTCGTATGGCATCAATGAAATCGCATATATCGGACATAATACGAGGGTAGTTTGAAAAATCCATACGAAAATGAAAACTACTTAATTTTTCAGGAGAAACCTTTTTTATTTTTCAACGCATTCTCCTTTTAGGCTTATACACTTCGTACAAGGGTTGCTCCAGTTTGTTGATCCTTCCCGAATAATAGGAATGTACCAACTTTGCAAAATAGGCATTCGTTTCCTCAATCATCTCCTTGTAATAGAATCTCCTTTCTGCCAGACATTTTTGTTTGCACACTAGGAATCCCATTCAAATGCAGTTTTGGGCATGGGCATAAATGGTCTTCGCTCCAAACGTAACGATTCAGGGTCCCCGCATCAACAGGGTCCCCGTACCAACAAATTCCAAGATCTGAAATCTTAGGAACGACTTAAATTGGTAGTTACTTAGATGCGCGAAACGATTTGGAACCTTAAATCCGGCAATTTTGTGGCCACAACTGCAGAGGAGTGAGTTGGTGCATTGTCCTGATCGAACAGAACTTTTTTTATATACTAATCGTGTACTTTTTCTTGCAGCGCGTCTTACAAACGACTCTATAACGATGCATAGTATATACCTGTAAAATTTTACCCTTATCCAAACAGTCGATGATGATTATTCATTGCGAATCCCAAAAGTTAGTGGCCATCAGGATTGTCAATCTTGGCGATTTATCGCCATCCTGGCGACATTTTTTTCTAGTTGGCGACCAATTTTTTGGGCTGGGCAACTGGCGACATGTATCGCGATTTAAATTCTGTGTTGGCGATTTTCTGGCAATTTCACAAAGTGCGCCTTAAAAAATGTCTGCTTGAATTTTCCAATTTTCACATTTCAATGGTTACGGAACGCGTTTGCGGTTGTTTGAAAGATAATAAAGATGGAGGTTCGGAAGACTACCTACTGCTATAACAGCTGACCTAACCAACGACTAAAGGCATTTTCATACCTTCCTATGGAAGAAAGTCCACAAGATCGAAAGAGATAGAAATTTGGTCCGTCTCTTTCACTCTTATGGACTTTCTGCAAGCAGGCTGAGTAGAAGTTTGAAAAGGCCATAATTACAAGGATGACCAGATAACAGGCTGTTCTTTCCATCAATTCCACTAATAACCACTAACATGTTGAATAAATTTAAAATGTTTAAACATTTTTAATGTTTGGCGAAATTTGGCTGAAGAAACAATCTTCGTCTTCTTTGGTACTGATTCCTCTCTGGCAACCCATTGTTTGGATTATCCTCTGGTCTCAGGCGTGTAGTGGTGTATCAGTTTTTCATCTAAAGTGACGAAACGACGCCTAAAGTCCTTGGAACACGTCACATAATTTTGTTTTTTGTCAGCAATCGCGAAGCCCATATTGCGGATAGCTTTCTCATTCCTAAGTTTTGATGCAAAATATTATGTACCAGTTTCTCTGAGGAGCCCGAAGTACTAGCAATCTCAGGCAGTTTTATTCTTCTACAAACCATAACCATATAGTAGACTTTATCAATCATTTATGTAGTAGTGGTCTCAACTGGGCGTCCAGAATGTTCAGCGTCACTTGTGCTTATTCGGCCACTTCGAAAATTTTGAAACCGCCTATAAACTGTTCTAATCGAAGGTGCAGATTCACGATAATGTTTATCAAGATTTACTTTAGTCTTCTGAAGTGATATGCGTTTCATAAAGTAATATTTGATCAATAGCCGAAATGCTCTTTCACCAATTTCTGGGAAATCACTCGACTTGCTCGATTCACATCACGAATGATTCGAACGGATGCCTAATACTAGGTAAGAGTGGGATTTAGCTGAAACTTCGTGTGTGTTTCTCCAAGAGATGCTACTAACTGAAAATGAACTTGATATGCACTAGTGGTGCCATTACCCTGAGTTCGCAGGACTATTCAACCCACCCTCGTATTCCATTTTAAGACATGTAATATACTCAAATACCTATATTACCGACCTTACATTATCAGTTCACTGAATATTTTTCTGAAAATAAAATATCGGACTGAACCTTGAGATCAAAAACTATTTTTATGTACATCATTTAAATAGGAATTTCGCTAACAATTATTTTCAAAGAAATTAAAATTGGGACCAGTTTTTGACAAATTGACTTTGTAACCTTGACATTTTTTGAACCTAAGCACTTTTTTTATATTTAAAGTTTCTGCGAGATGAAAAATACGTACATAAACGTAATTTACTGTCGGTTGTTGTATCTCTCGAAGTTTAAGATCGATATTTTACATATAAAAAATGTTCTTAAGTTCAGAAAATTTCAAGGTACAAAGGAAATATGTCAAAAAATGGTCCCAGCTGTAATTTCTTTTAAAACAATTTTTAGCGAAATTCCTACTCAAATGAAGTACATAAACGCAGTTTATGGTCTTCTGTTACATTTTCCAAAGTTTCAGTATTATAAGTATAAGTATTTGAGTGTGCCACATGCTCTTTATGTAAAAGTCCCAGTAATCGTGTTGCCAATTGTCTTGTTTTTTATTTAATTTTGAATGATTGTAATTTCTATTTGATATTATAAAATGCTAAAAATAAGTGTGTGCTATCACTAAATGTTACTTTTAACATATTAAATACATTTACAAAATATATTTATAGTATATTTACAAAAAAAATTTAAATGACTGTTCGCTTTTTTCTTTAGTCATCTTCGATCAGACAATAAAAATCTGTTTAGGTTCGGAAAAAGTCTTTTCAATAATTTATTTCATTATTTTCTCTATTTGGCCATTTTTATTGATTTGAAAGCATTATCTTAGCGCTGTAAACATAGTTTTTTTAATTTTACTAAGAATATGAAAATAATTTTTTCATATTTTGAATGCATATTATTATTTTTTTAATTCCAAAATAAAAAATGGTAATCCTAATTATAAGCAGACGATATTATCTGGTTTAAAAATATTTTTAGTTCTTTTCCTTTTGTCTAAAAGAACCTTTCTACACTATTAGAAATTTTTAGTAAAATAGTTTCTTTCTTCTCGCCGCAATTTTCATTAGTTTGTAATTGTTTATAACATACAGTAACTTATGTTACTTTACATTATAGTTACTCAAAAATTGGAATGCGTTACCATTACGAAACAAAGTAACGTTTCGGGTTACGCGTTACTGTCAAACACTCTGGTCAAATTTTTATAAAAAACGACCTGAAGACCTCAATAAACCTTCTCTTAAATTGTATGTTGCTTGCAATATATTTTTCTGTTTCGTCATGTAACGTTTTTTATGTGTACAAATAATAATTGAAGAATTTCTTTTCCATGTATGGAAACAAGTTTATGCCTTTTAAAACAACAATTTTGAAAAGAAATTCTACAATATCAATTAGAAAATTATATTTTTGTTTTTGCATTTATCGATTTTTTGCATTTAAATTTGGTTTGTCATTCGTAGTGAATGGGACAGTCCTCATCGGATGAGAAAAACTACATTCACCAGTGATTCATAAAATGCACGTGATATATTCGCTAAACATTTTTTACAACGTTTGTATTTTTGATTTTGTAAATATTTTTCATTTGATTGCACGAGAATTATTTATATCTCTCGGAGGTCGCTAAATTACATCCAGTCTCAAATTGAGTACCAATTTTCGTATTTTGCAAATAAGTGTGACAAGTGAAGTTTGTTGCTACATTTTTTATTCAAAACTTACAAAAATTGAAAAAGTGTGTAGTTTAAAAGCAGCCTCAACTGAGTTGAAATAAAATTCTCACGCGCTCAGGTTCGTAAAACGCTTTAATATGCAAGCGTTCGCATGAAAAGGGCTATTATGGTCGATTCTAGTTGAGAAGATATTCGCATTCATCTAAGTTAGGGTCAAAATTATTATTTTTGAATTTGACTAGGGGATGATAATAGGCCCTATATTGAATCGATAGGCATTATATTCATTTCTTAAAAGCAACCACAATGTCCACAATTAATTTATTTCATAAACTTCTCTCATTTAAAAATAATCCAAGTTGAACAATTTAGAAAGAAATATTTAAAATATATATGACTATTGTTAAAAAAATGTACGAAGTTTCAAAATTATTTTGATTATGCAAATAATATTTGAGAACCAATGGAAATTATGTAATCTAAATGCCTAAACAAATAAAGATATTACTTCAGTCATTCTGTGTCTAATAATACTTTTTTCATTACCTTTAAAAATGTGCACCGACTTTTTTCGAAATACTATGCGACTTTCTTCCTAATTTTATGTGATTATCAGAATTTTTTAAAGCTTTTTAATCGATCCGAGACGTGAGCTTTCTTTTTTTAAATTTCTAACTTAAAAAATGCGCGGGAAAACCTCTTTTCAGCCTAAAAGATTAAACTTGGACTGCGAATGGCGGGAATTTATCCGGATATATATTACCCTACACGTAAATATATACCGACCATAAGTGCCCTTTTCATGCAGATGCCCACATATATTGATTGTAAATAGCGTTTTTTTCGCATTCCAGAAAATCCTTTATTGTATGTTATACGCCTCACATACAAAATTATTTATTTATTTATTTTTCACAATTGTACCTTGTGCTTTTTGTAATACTATGTCTTAGTGATACTTTATTAAATTTTATTTATAATTTATTCACACTGTTATTTTTATTTGTACTCCTCACCTTCATGTTTTATTTCAAAAATTTATTGCGATTTTAATTTATCAAGTGGCATTAACAATAATAACACTAATAAATGTGCACTAACTTTCAAACGCTGAAATGGAACGATTAAAGTTTTTACTCTTTGGAAATTTTTTCTCGAAGCAAAAACTAGGGACAAAAAATATTTCTGTTAAAACCCACTTGATAAATTATTTCAAAACTGTTTTGTTTGCAGACCATACAATGATCCTATTTTAATTTTCAAATATCATAGTAGCTTAGAAAATAATTATAAAATGTGTTCACTCTTAAAACACTTTTTTCCTTTTGAAATCCTTAAGGTTACGGGTCCGTACTGGACACTTTAATTTCTGAAGGGTCCGTGTCCGGACCAGTCCAGATCCGAATCCGAACCCTTTAATTCCTTAAGGGTCTGGAATCGGACCCGGAACTCTTAAATTTTTAAGGGATTGTATCAGAACCCGGGCCCTCTAAATTCTTATGGGTCCGAGTCTAGACCGAATCCTTGCTGGACCATGTAGGTCATTTGCCCCTGGGAAAATTTTCAGTGAGGTTTCCACCCCGGGACCAAAATTGCAGCGACCACGTTCTCTGAGTATTTTTTCTGAGGATGAGCGAAAACACCGAGGCGATGAATTATCGACACTTGCAACTCCAGCGAAACCAGATAATCAGCCAATTCCTCCAATTCCGCCAACTCCAGTCGTTCCAGAGGTACCACCAGTTCCTGTAGTACCGCCGATTTCAGAACCGGAAGAAGAGCCAGTTCCGCCAACTCCGGAACCAGAAATTGTCGAAAAACCCAGGGATAATAACAGCATAAAAGCATCACCTTCCTGTTCCCAAGAAGTCGCAGGAACTACCCCATCTGGTCATCTGGATCTTAAATTTTATCACTCGCCTCTGTGGTAAATTTGATTATATCCGTCTAAAAAAAATCGCAAAATTTATTACAGCTGTCCATAATCAAATCAATGTCAATTCTGGAGGTTTAGATAAGGGGCCGTCCATAAATTAGGTTACCAATTTGAGAGTGAACAGGGGATAGGCTCAGTGAAATTAAGGTTATGAATTGAGATAACGTTTTAGTACGTTTCCTGATGACAAATTTTAACAAGTTAGATATTACTTTCATAATTCAGACTTTTCATTCTTTTCCCTACTTCCATCTTCTCCACTTTTCCCTACTTCCATCTTCTCCACTTTTCCCCAATTTACTATTTTTTCCGCTTAACTGCGAACTGAATTAATGGAACTCAATAAGAACTATTTACTATTTACTATTCGGTTGGAAATTTAATTGCTTCGTTAAAAATGCAACTATTTGGTTAAAAATCATCTTTTTTGGGTCAAAAGCTCAACTAATTGGTTAAAATTTGAACTTCTTTTTTCAAAATTTAATTTTTGGATTAAACATTAATATTTTAAGTTAAAAAATTTAACTCTTTTTTTTTTAATTCGTATTTAAAAAAAAATATCTTGGTTGAAATGTTATACTTTTTGGTTAAATATGCAACTGTTTAATTGAAAATTAATCAGTTTTAGTTGATGATCCAACTATTTTATTAAAAATTTGTCTTTTTTTGGTTGATTTCAACTGTTTTCAAGCATTTAATTAAAAATGAACTTTTTTGTTAAAAATGCATATTTCCGGGTTGAATATTGAACTGTTTTGCGGAGAATTCGTGTTTATGGTTGAAAATCTAACTACTTGGTTAAAGATTGAACTATTTTCTTTAAAATTCATTTTTTCAAGATTTGTTGTTTTTATTGAAATTTCATGTTTTTTCGAGTTAGAAATTCAACAGTTCGGTTAAAAAATGTTATATTTGGTTAAAAAGTTGTATTTTTCGTAAAACATTGATCATCTTGGTTGAACACTCATTCTTTTTGGTTTAAAATGCAACAATAAGGTTAGAAATTATTCTTTTTTGCTTGAGGATTCAACTATTTTGTTGAAAATTCGTCCTCCTTTTGTTGAAAATTCAACTAATTAGTTAAAGGTTGAATTACTTTGTTCAAAATTCAGTCATTTTTGTTAAAGGTTCATAGTTTTAGTTGAATATTCATCTATTTGTTTGAAAATGGAACTACTTTGTTTAAAATTTATTTCATTTTTGGTTGAAAATTAATTTTTTTATATACTTATTTATATTATTTAATTAAAAATTCCACTATTTGTTTGAAAATGTACCATTTTTAGTTGAGAATTCAACTATTTCATTGAAAATTAATATATTTTCTTGAACATTCGTCTGTTTTGGAAGAACTCTAATCTTCTTGGTTAAAAATTTAAAATGTGGTTAAAAATAGTTCGAAATTGGTATCGGAATTTATTGATGGCCCCTAACTGATGTGCGATTTTTTTAATGATCGAGAGTTTGAAAGAGTTTTTGAAAGATTTCAAAATGCCTTGAGAATTTTGTAATTTTCCGGCAAAAATGTGGGTTTTTCAGGTGGTTAATGTAGCTTGCAATCTATGTACTTAGATTTCTCATCTGCAATATTTCTAGTATTTGTAGTATTTGTTTAATTTTATTTAGTTAGAGAAAGGAAAATGAATTTTTTCTCAACTTTTTACTTTTAATTATTTAAGAAATATTGTTATATTGTTATTTCATTTTTTCTATGTTCCTAAGCACAATAATAATGGAAAACACGAAATACATTTTTTATACAAAATGCAGGTGATTTTATTACTTAATTTCAAGTATGGAATCAGAATTATAAAATTTGGAGATATGAAAGCATGACACATAGCCTCATTCTCATTGAGGTATTTAGATATAAAATTCTCATTAACAGATGTAGCAATCAATGATCCACGAGTGTAGAACTTGAATTTAATTCTGGTAAAAAATAATCATGTGCAAAAAATTGTTTTACCGAATTTGTAGGATAAATTATTTTCAGGTTGTGTAAACTTGAATCGTTTTCCCAAGACTATTCCCAAGTCTTTTAGGGAATTGTGATTATGTAATGCATATTTTTTCCCATAAATGAAAACAATACAAAAAGCGTGTTTACTTGTATAATTATAATATTGATTTGATATTTATTATTGTATCGTTATGTGTCAGAATTTTATTTCTTTGTTGTAAACGTACCTGAAAGTTATTTGCTGCTCTGAATTAATATGAGTCTGGTACTTATGTTCGTAAAAAGCATTTTCCATGTAAAAGGTATCTGTTTTTATTCACCATTTTGTGTTTTCATTGATAAGAAAACCGGCTACGTAAAGGCTGTGAAGAAATAAAATTTCTTTGAGCACCAAATGTTCTAAATTAATTTCCCACAACAAATAATTGATTAAAAATCTTTTGGAATGGTTGGAGAATAGGGTTTATCGAAAATACAAAATTTTAGTCTATCCTTTTTGGATAAACGGTCAAGTTATAAACGATGAAGATATATGTGCGTGCCTACGAAGTACAGACCTCACCAAAATATATCTTATGTTCGCAGACTAAAGTTACGGTACTAAAAAATGTAAAAATCACGGAAAATTTCTTTTTTCTGACTATTTTCAAAACAATAATTTTTTTCCTAATGCGCGCCTGACCATCAACATTCAAATACCAACAATTTTCCTCGCCGTCAACATTCAAATACCAACATTTTCGTTTGAGACGACGGGTTTCATGATTTTTAAAAAAAACCACACCCAACTACTGTCAACCACCCATTAAAGTGACAAAAGAGATATTTCGGGTTTCACTCGTGTACAAAACTAAGAATTTTGCCGACGTTTCGTGAACATTGCAGTTCACTTCTTCAGAGCTGACCTGAAACTGAGGTATCAGGTTATGTTGTTCATGTGTATACTCTCAATGATGCTTGTGATTGGCCAGAGAGCCCCACCATGGAGAAAGGACACACCTAATTGGCCAATCAAGTCTATATTGGAGAAACCGGTGGAGCGGTGAGCCAACGTGTAAAGGAACATGAGAGTAAAGTCAGGCTAAAAAATTTCACGCAATCCGCACTAGCTGAACATCATATCGAAACAGGACATAACATTTTATTTGATAAAAACAACCGTCATCGCAAAAACACAATATTTTCCCAAGAAAACATAGAGAAGCAATCAAAATATTAAAGCACCCTAATAACATCCATCGGGCAACGGTTATAATACCAATCCGATTTGGCTTTCCGTTCTTCCGGATTTTTTTTAAAATAGGAAATTGATTGGCCAATCAGGTGCATTCTGTCTCCATAATGGGGCGCTCTAGCCAATCACAGACATCGTAAAGAGTATACATAAGAACAACATAACCTGATACCTCACTTTCAGTTCAGCCCTGAAGAAGTGAACTGTAATGTTCACGAAACGTTGGAAAGATTAGTAGTTTTGTACATGATTGGAACCCGAAATATCTCGTTTATCATGATTAACAATTTTTTTTCTTTTGCTAAAAATTTATTCTTTAATCTGAAAATTTAACTATTTCAATTTTTGTTGAAAATTCTTCTTTTATAGGTTGAAAATTCAACTATTTAGTAGAAAATTTAACTTTTCTAATGAAAATTCGTCTTTTTGATTAAGTTCGATTCTTTGAATTTATCAGGGCGCGTTTGAGTAAATTAATTTCTCCATGCTGGAATAAAGTCTTTAAGATTTCTGAAACCAAAGAAATACTTATATCATTGAAAATAATATTAATTAGGATAAAAATATGTTAATTGTATACAAAAAGTTAATGCATTTATAACTATAAAGCATTTCGTTTTATGAATGAAATATTGTGCTTAAATCATTATTTATTTCTTTGGGCAAAGAAAATGTTTAATTTGAATGATTAGAATTTGAAACAGTTAAAAGACAAATTTTTAAAAACAAAAAATTTGAATTTTCATCCAAAACAGATTTTAGTTTGACTTTTCAACATCAAACTATGCGTGTTAAAAGCTAGGTAAATTTTCTACGAAGATACATAAATTATCAAACCAGAAAGGAGACTTTGGAACAAAATTGTTAAATTTTTAAGCGAGCAGTTGCACTTTTACTTCGGAAAGATGCAAGTTCTACCAAAGTGTATACATTTTGAAATTAACCAGAAAAATTTTTTAAAAATAGTTCAATTTTCACCCAAAAAAGAAATTAGTTGAATTTTCAACATCAAGATATGAATTTCTGAGCAAAAGTCCATTTTCTTCTAAATATTTGACTTTGAGCCGAAAAAGTTGAATATTTGACCACAAGTGATGGCTTTTATGCAGAATTGTTAAATTTACCAAAAATTTATAAATTTCATAAATAAAAAGATATAAGCTTCAGCAGAAAGAAAATACAAAAAAAGCAGTATAAATATAAATAATAAAAAAATAAATTACTAATAAGGATATTATATAAGGGTTACCGTGAAACTTCATTTAAAAAATTTCTAATTTTCTCGAACCATTAATAATTAAATACCAGAATATTTACACAATTTCTCTTATAAAAACGAAAAAATACAAGTTCAGTTTTTTGTAAAAATGTTTCTTAAATGTATTTTTATTAATTAAAAACAAGTAAATAATTGAGATTTTGTACAGATTAGCTCATTATTTATAAAACTCTGTCAAAAAATTTAAAACAATAAAAGCCCGATCACAGCCCGGCTAGAACCAGCCTAGGAATTTTAACATAAACACACGGTTCCATTCATTTTCATATGGAAAACTAAGAATCAGATCGGAATGTGATTTTTTTCGGTTATAGGTAATAATTTTTTAATGATTTTGTGCAAGAGTCGTTTTAAGAAGTTATGTTTTTTCATAATATTCAGTTAACATAACTTACACTAAAATCTTGATATGTTATCTCGCTCTTTAATATTACTAGTAGTAATAGTAAATTCTACGTTACATGAATTCATTGAATCCATTATTTCAGATTCCAATTCAGCGAAAATTTAAATCTTAACTAATTTTTAACTAATAAATAGTTATTCGAAACTTGGGTAAATGAAAAAAAATAACTAAAAATGTAAGCGCGCGTCTGACTATTTACATACTCTTTCACTTATTTCCTTACGTATACATTATTAGATGACTGATATCTTGATTATGAATTTTTTAATTAAATTATATTTTTTTGTGCACATGTATATACTTATTTTCCTTTTTTTGTACTTAGCTCCATAATTATTGTTCGTTGTAAAGATTTTATAAGTATATATAAGTTTTATAAGTTTCGTCCATTTTTGAATAGAAGAACTTTATGTTGCTATTTAATTATTTAATTAAATGTGACAAGTGTCACATTTCACTACTACTCGAGACTTTTTTTGAATATTATTGTGATACCTGAAACTAGCTCTGAAATAATATTTTGATTTTAAAGTGTAAAAATTAAAATTTTGCGGATTTACAAAATATTTTTTTGATCAGAATTAATCTGGATTACTGAATTTGAGTTCACGTATAACATTAGAATCAGTTATAAGCTCAAATTTAACTTGATTTTTATGTCTTTAAGAGGAAATATGATCAATGATAATTTCGGAATATTGATTTCTGATTAAAATTTCTGTTTGCATTTATTTTTTCAATCTTTAAAATTTATTTTCAAAAGAAGAAACTTTCCGATTATACAATACTGAATTCGCTTCTTAATCTAATACAAAAATGAACGTTTCGTATCTTTAGTATATGATCGACATCTTTATAGACCAGGCAAATAAAATACTGAACAATCTTTATGCAAAAGAAATATAAATTGATCTAGAATACATTTAATTCGATTATTAATTTTGTATAAGGATTTAAAACCAAATCAATCCTTTCTTTGACAGACAATATCTATGATTATTAAATCATAGATTTTGTCTTTATGTCTTACGGTCCACATAAATCAAAATAAAATGGAGCCAAAAAACATTTTTTCGAACTCAGAATTTACTTGATTAAAAACTCCTTTCTTAATCCTTGACGTTACGCTTAAATGCGTAACTTTTTAAAAAGGTTTTTACCTAACTAATTATATTT
>JAWWLR010000155.1:59693987-59704133 GCA_035041075.1 Acraspis erinacei | reverse complement strand
CTCTTGACAATATTGATTGAAAAATCAAGTTAAAGTTGTAAACATAAATACTTTATTATATGTTGTATTATTTAAAAAACTCTATTAATATTCCTGATAATTTTATATAAAAATTTCTAAGTGTCATAAATCTAGAAACTTGTTTACCTGAGAATAATTGAGAGTCTGTAAAACTGATTTAGATACGTAAAGAATTCTTCCTCGGTCGCAACCCACGACGAAAACAAAACCTTCGGCCGCCTAGAACAGAAAGGGGTACAATATTTTAAAAAGTAGAAAATACTTCTTTTGAAGAAAAGATATGTAAAGCATAATAATTCTTTTTTCAGTTCTTTTAAACTTTCATGCATTTTTAGATCGCAATATCCAAACAGGGAATTCTATTTGATGATAAAAAGTATTTCTAAATGTTTCTAAACATTGTTGATAAATTTTTTTTAGTTTTAATTATTTTTTAATATTGGAAAATAATCCTGTTAAGCTTACAATATTTTAGTTTAGGAAATGTATAGACATTAGGCAACAATAACAAAATTGTCGGTACCGATAACCAAACACTTACCGATACCCAAAAATTAAAAAAAATGCAGATTTTTGGAGTTTTTTAAATTAAGTTTGGAGTATTTATAAACATTTTCAGAATTTGTATGCTTTTTAAGGTTTTGAAGGTTTTAAGATACTGAAGTTTTTTTCTTATAGTTCTAGGGAAAATTTGAATTAATTAAAAATATATATAATTGAAAGAAGATATTTAAAAATAAATGTGTTCCAATCCCTGTGAAGTTGTACCACCAATATTAAAAACTTAATAATTTTTTTTAGAGTTCTGGTTACCTCTTCAATAGTTCTGGAGTTCTTTATATGTTTCAGAAATAGTTCTGATAACTGAAGCATTGGAAAGTCACTTTTCGAAAATGGGGTCTAACTTCACACTCTCCCAAACTTCTGCGAAAAATAACTTTTTTGGCATTCCGGGTTGAATAAACATAGTTCTACAGTTTCTAATAATTTTAAAATAGTTCCGGTTAATATCACCGAAAAACCGTTTTTCAAAAAAAAGTAGTTAGCCCCCCCCCCTCAATTTTCATAAAATAAGAGTTCTAATCGGTCTTCGAATTTTGACTTAATTGAAAAGTGTTCTAACACGTTTATGGAGACCTCTTATGAAGAAGTCCAGAACTCTTAGAAATCTCAAAAAAATATAAATTTCAAAATTTTGGGTTTTTGTAAAAGTGCCGTAGTTCTTCGAATTGTGACTTGATCGAAAAGTATTATACTGCTTTTTTGTAGAGGTTTCATGAAGAAGTAAATAACTCTGATCAGAACTCATAGAATTCCCAACATTTTAGAATTCCAAAATTTTGGATTTTCTTGAAAGTGCGCTAGTTCTTCTAATTTTGACTTGATCGAAAAGTGTGATGGGAGTTTTTTGTAGAACTTCTTTTGATGGGTGTAGAACTCTAAACAGAACGTTTGGATTATTCACGCGAGAAATTTGTAAATATTTTGAATTTTGTAAATTTTGTTTTTGATACCTTTTTTTATTTATTTTAAATTTTGTTATCAGAGAACTCCAGAAATCTTATGGCACCAGAGAATCATGCAAGAAAAAGCTAAATTTTTAAAAAGTGGAGGGCAAGCTACTTTGTTTGAAAAACGGTTTTTTGTAGTATTAGCCGGAAATATTTTTAAAAATGACCAGGAACTCTAAAACTATCTTTAATCGACCCGGAACTCCAAAAAAGTTCACTTTTTCAAAAGTTTTGGGGAGTGGGAGAGTGTCAAGCTAGCCCCCCATTTTCAAAAAGTAATTTTCCAATGCTTTAGCCATCAGAAATATTGCTAAAACACATAAGGAAGTCCAGAACTGTTGAAGAGGTACCTAGAACTCTAAAAAAATATTAAATTTTTAATATAGGGGGTACAACTTCAAAGGGATTTTGTTTTGTCGTTCCTATACAAAAATAATTTTATTTAAAACAAAATGTCGAATTTCGGAGACTTCGAACCAAAAATATTTTAAAAGAATATTAAAATGGATTTCAAACAATTTGAAAAGATTTCCAAAATGATTAAAAAGGAATCCAATTTTTTGATTTTTTTTCAAAATTTTAGGAAAAATTCGAATCATTTAAAAACATATTTAGAAGTTTCTAAAAACTTTTAAAAAATTTAGATTTTTTAAAGTTGGAAAAACAGAATTGTGATTTTTACAAAAATATTGTCAAAGGTTTGAAGATCATAAAAATATTTTCTTACGATTTTTCGACCTATAAAAAATCTTAAAGTCTTTTAATTCTCTAAAAACCTAAGACAATTATATGTAATAATCTTAAAGCAAATAATAAAAGAAATGTAAAAAATATGTATTCGCCATTTTTATGTTGAATGAAAAATTATTTAATTATTTTGGTCTTCAATTTATAATTTGCCTACTTTTTACTATTCTTTTCTAATTTTTTTGCAAATTAAACAATTTCGTTGAAGATTTGTGTTTTTGGTTTTAAAATACATTTATTTTGGTAGAAATTTATCCTTTTTTATTAAAAGTATAAATGATTGGTTTAAAATTAAAATGTTGTTTGGCTGAGTGATCATTGAACTATTTAGTTGAAAATTCATCTTTTTGGAGGAACTCAACTTTTTTATTTAAAATTGAAAATATTTTTTAGATCAATTATCAACTATTATATTTTTCTTTAAGAATCTATCGCTGTTAGTTGAAAATTCAAATACTTGTTAAAGTATTCCTATCCTATCCTAACCTACGATAAATTTCCTTGCTTATTATTTTTTAATGTAGTCTTTAATTGATTCAATTCTCTTTACATATTTTGACACTTCAAAATAACAATTTCATATTTTTTTACCTGATTTAAATTAGTCGGTCGAAGAAAGGATTGATTTGTTCTCAAATCGTTAGAAAGAAACAATTAATTAAAATAAAAACAATTTTAACCAAATTAGTTAAATTTCTAATCAATAAAATAAATTTTTAACCAAGTAGTTGAACTTTTAACGGTTTATAGTATTATAGTTGAATTTGTAACTAAAAGGGGCTCATTTTTTACGAGAAATAGAATAGTAAAATTTTCAGTAAAAAAATAAATTTTTTGACCAAATATGTAGCAGAATTTTTAACGAAAATATAACAATTCTAAGCCAACCATTTAATAGTAGAATTTCCAATTAAAAGGGGAAGTTCAGTGAAAACAGGGGAAAAAGAAGATTTTTTTGAAAGAATTGGTGAAGAGGAACAGTGTGAAGTCTTCACTTAGATTCTTTGCTTGTAAAATAAAATGACTAACTTTCATTTTCTCAAGCATTTCAAAAGATTTGTATTCACATCTATATTCTCCATGTGCTATGTCACATACTGCGTTAATCCCCCCCTCCCCACTTCAAAAATAATTACAAAATCTGTTAACCCCCCTAACAGTGTTTTTATGCCCCCATAGCAATTTAAATTTAATTCTGTTCGAATTAAAATTTAACAATCCATGTTTGAAAAGTACCGGTGCTATTTAAGTGTAGAGGTGCATTGCGAAAATATAACCAAAGGTATCTCGTATCAACAACAGTAGGCACTTTCAACCGATACAGTTTAGCGAAAGCGTGAGAATTGTGCGGGCGAGTTACAGTAAAGGAAAGTATCGCAAATCTATGATAAGATTTACTTTCAAATCATTGACAATATACACTATACATATATCGATTTAGTAAAATCTATTAACTCACATGTAGCTGATAACAAATTACAGTTTCCAACAAAAATTACACTTTTCAATAAAAAATTTCACTTTCCAATAAAAAATGAGAATTTTCAATTTAAAAAATGCATAGATTTTTCAATTAGACAAGATCCTACTTTAAAAATATTTTTTTTTTCAAAAAGAATTAACTATAAAACTATTAAGACTTACAGTAGCGATCCGCCACCAAGTATAATAAATAATTTTACTTCATCATAAAATTTATTTCTAAATGTCTGTAAACATTATTGATCAAAGATAAATTTTCAATTATTGTTTAATACTGGGAAATAATTTTGTCCCTAACATTTTGCTATCACACTATACTATTCGAAAAAATAGGAGCTTTTTAATAATTATGAAGGATTTGAGGAGATTAAATCTTTTTCAAGATTTCTGGAAAAGTTTGTCATGGTTTAGGTTTTATTTTAAAAGAATAATTTGTGGAAAACGTATATGGAAGATTTGGAGAGATTTTTTTTTCATTTTTTAGGGTAAAAGAATTTAAAGCAAAATTTTGCAATTTTGCAATATTACATAATTCTAGAAAGAAAGCTGTTAAAGTTTCAGAAATATTCAGAAGTTTTGAAATAATTCAAAAACAATTAAAAAATGTAAAAATTTCTTAAGAATTTTGTAAGGTTTACCGAACCTGAAAAAATTCTTTCAGGTTCTTAGAAAAAATTAAAATAATTTTTTGTTAAAAACATATTTTCAAGATATTGAAAATTCTTGAAATTTTTTGTCGAGAACCTGTTGCTACTGACTTCTCGTTAAAATTGTTTACGAATCGTTTTCATATAGATTAGTAGGTTGAGGTTAGCATAGGGGAAAAACTTAATTTTTTACAATTATTCAACAATAATTAACTTTATCCGGAATTTGTGTCTAATGTTTGACCTAAAAATCTATAGTAATATGTACGCATTTAAATGAATACTAAATTCAAATAAAAGATGTGAGATTTCGAAACGTTAATTTGTTTGTTTTTATTATGTATTATATAACTGATGCCTTAAAATGTATCATTCACATGTACAAAGAATATGTAAAGTAGATTGGTCTGCAGTAAACTTCTTAGTAGTGCATTAATTTGTTTTGAACATTATAATCACAAACAAAAGTTACTGTAGTGTTATTCTTTGGAAACAAATTTACTGAATGAAAAAATGGTTAAAAATCATTTTTGTCATTAAGATCATAATGTTAATTGTTAAATATAAAATAAAAAATGAAATTAATTTGTCGCAAATTCAATCTAAATATCAAATAAATAATTTAAATAAATAAATATATATATATATATATATATATATACTAACTTTGTATATGCTTCAGTGTTTAATAAAGGGTTCCATTATGATAAAGGAAAAAGGTTCTTCTACTCATGCATTTGGTGTCATTGCTTTCCCTTCACCACTTGACTAAATGAAGTTAACTAAAAAATTGAATTGTTAAATAACATTTTTTTAACCTAATAGTTAAATTTTCAACCAAAAAGATGAATTTTTTATCTAGAAGATTAATTTGGTCCCAAAGAGAGAAATTTTGTAAAAAAATACATTTATTTTCAACAAAATTGTTAAATTTAAAAGCCAAACTAATTATTTATCTGCAAAACATTTAAATTTTCAACCAACAATGTAATTAAAAAAACAAATTTGAACAAAGTATCAAATTTTCAAACCAAACTGTTGAAGTCTTCTACCAAATTATTGAATTTTCAAGCCAAAATGACCAATTTTTTACAACACAGTTCAATTCACAAACCGAAAATATGAATTATCAAGTAAAATGATGAGTCTTCAACCAAAAAAGATGGATTCTCACGGAAACATGTAATAGATAATATTTGAACAAAAAAAAAGATTTTAACTTCAAATAAAAAACAGTTAAATTCTACCAAATAAGACGAAAAATCAATAAAATAGCTGAATCATCTACAAATCATAAACAGATAAATGAATTTTCAACAGGAAAGATAATTTTACAATTGCAAATATAAGTTTTCAGCCAAAAATTAATGCTTAAGTTTTTAGTAAAAAAAACTTAATTCTGAAACAAAAAAGTAAGTTTAAACAAGACAGTTTAATTTTCGACCATTGATAAATTTTCAACTAAAAGCACGAATTTTCAACAAAAAACAAGACTTTGATCAAATTTATAATCAGGAAACGTAATAAATTCTATATAAGTTCGTAACGGTACTTCCACTGACCCCCCCCCCCCCTCCCCCCTACCTATTATAAACTCTTTAATGGAAGAAATATTTTCAAATATCGCTTTAAATAAATTTTAAACTTTAACAATTCTTATGAAAATATTGTTTTGTTGAAAATTGAACTATTTTGCTAAAAAGTCATATTTTTTATAGAAAATTGATTGAGATGTTTGAAAGTAGACCTAATTTGTAATAAATCACATTTTTGGTTCATGACTTGGTTGAAAATTTCACTATTTTATTAAAACCTATTTTTTAAATTTATATTTTAGGGTTAAAAATTCAACTGTTTTGTGGATAATTCTCCTTTTTCGGCCGAAAATTCCACAATTTGGTTGACATTTTTTATCTTTCTTGGCAGAAATATCTTTCTGAGTTACAAATTTGTCTTTTTGGTTTGAAAATTCATCTCTTTTGATAGAAATTTCACATCTTTTGGTTAAAAATCCTTTGGCTACTACTTAAACTGCTTTTATTTGAGAACTAAACTATCTTGTTGAAAATTCGACTTTTTGGTTGAATTCAACTGTTTTTTACTTAAAATTTGATATTTTTTATTGAAGTTTCAACTATTAAATTTTTCATTGAGAGCTCACCTTTAGTGGTTACAAATTTACTACCTGTTAGAAAGTTCAGTACTTGGTTCAGCGTTGAACTACTTTGTTCAAATTTTGTAATGACCATTATAAATTTATGAAATCATCATTTTCTACGTCATTGATATATAATGACTATTACAAGCCTTTGAGTTGAAAAGGGGAAATTCAGGTTCGCCCCACAGGCATGAGAAATGGCGGTATTCATGCATGTTTCATATAAAATTCTTTATTGGCAAAAGTCATTTACAAAATGATTAAAAATTATTTTAAAATATAAAATTTCTCATAAAAATATTTGTCTTTGTTGAAAATCTAACTATTTTGTTAAAAAGTCTTACTTTGGCTCATAAGTAAACTGACTTTATTTGAGAATTAACCTATTTTATTTAAAATTCGAATTTTTTAAATTGAATTATCAAGCATTAACTTTTTCATGGAGAGTTCATTTTTATTAATTGAAAATTCAACCACCTGGTAGAAAGTTCATAGTGGTAGCAGCCACTATCCCATTATTGCTTACGAACTGAAAAGGGTAACTTTAGGTTCGCTCAGCAGGAATGATGAGCATGAGAAACGGTTCATTCATGCATGTGTTATTTAAAATGTATTGACAATTTTTTTTTACAAATTCAATAATAATGTCCACTATAGCTTATGGGCTAGTTATTACAGTGTAATAAAACCGGAAAATTATTCTTGTGGGTGACTAAGAACTTCGCTGAGAAGAAAACTCGAGTTTGTAACAATAATTCCGAACCCGGAATTGTGTAAGTTGAAATCAGTGACCTGACCTGGTATGTCGGGCGTGGTTAAACCCTGGCAATATATTCTCTTTTCATGGTGTGCAAGTGCATTTACACTGAATGGTAAAGACATGGAGAAGGCGAATGAAAGCCAGATTAAAGATAAATGCTCTTACCTTACCTAATAATACCTATACACAAATCCTGGATCATACAAGGCTATCAACTTTGGTACGGCATTTTTTCATTTTAAATTAACTGAAAATATAATGAAATCCATCACTTTATTGTTCGAAATAAAATAATTTACTTTATCAGAAAGAAGTCAGGGGTTTTGAAAAAAATGTTGCTAAAGTCTGGAGATTTCTATAAGAGATACTTTAAATAACTGTCCAGGACAATAAATTTGGCATTTTTACATTTCAATTTGTAATTGCTTTATTTCCCTTGATTGCAGTTATGAATTGTATTATTTGGTTGCATATTCAATAATTTTGTTCAAACCTCATCCTTTTTGTTGAAAATTGAACTATTTTGTTAAAAATTCAACTATTTTGATAGAAAATTAACTTTTTTGTTGAAAATTCATATTTCGGTTTTAGAAATGCAATTCAAACCTTTTTTGGTTGACAATTCCACTATTTTTTCGAATATTCGGTTTTTTGATTGAACTGAACTTTTTTTTCTGATTAGAATATTTTTTGGTTTAAATATCTAATATGACATTATTTGTTGAGTCGCTTTGCTAAGCAAATTTTTTTTTTCATGTTATAATCGGCTATTTTTGGGTTAAAAATGCAATTGTTTGTTTGAGAAATTCAAATAATTTGTACAAACTTGAATTTCTTTGTTAAAAAAGATTAATTTCTATGGGTTTTTATTGTGAGTTCAGTTCAACGAAAAAACCTAATTTTCTAAAAATATAGTGGAATTTTCAACCAAAAAGGGTTTAAATAGCATTTTTAACACCAAAATATGAATTTTAAACAAAAAATTAATTCTCTACCAAAATAGTTGAATTTTTCACAAAATAGTTCAATTTTCAACAAAAAGCATGAGTTTTTAACTATTTTACTGAAAATTCACCTTTTCTATTTCTGATTGGAAATTCTTATTTCTTGGTAGATAGGTTCACAATTTTAAAATTAAAGAATTTATAATTTGGAAAACTTCAAATATGAGGTTTCACCAATTTCACTAATTTTTTAAATAAGCTAGAAAATAAACAAGCAAAATTTTGTCTGCCGAAATTTTTAAATTAAAATATGAAATTAATATTAACAAAAAATAGATGTATTTTCATAGTATCTATTATCTAAAATAATAGAAGAGAAATGTAAAAATATTGTTCTTGCTTTTCTGTGATGAAAATTTGTTCAAAATTGTTAAGTTTAATTTTTGAAGTCAAGTTCAAAAAGAAATGTTCAATTTTATTCATTTTTCAACGGTTTAATTTTAAGCAGTTGAGTTTTAAACAAGTTTAAATTTTCTTCAATTCTCAATTTTATTCATTTTTCAACAGCTGCAATCGTTAAAATTCTTAATTGAAACCTAATGTTTTAATACAAATTTAAATTTTCGACGAAAAACACTAACAGAATCCGAATTTATTCAAGCTTGTGAATTTTATTATTTCATTTTTAACGACATTCCAACCCCAAAATATGAATTTTAAACAACAAGTAAATCTTTAATGAAATAATTAAGATTTGAACAAAACATTTGAGTTGAAAATTCAAACCTAAAAAGGATGATTTTTTGACAAAATTGTTGAATTTGCAACCAAAAAGTTACATTTTTGTCCAAGACAGATGAAATTCCTACTAAAACAAATGAATTTATAATTCAAACAGAGAAATTCTTAAAAAATAGTTGAATTTACACCCAAAAAGATTTGGGTTGACTTTTCAACCCAAAAAGACAAATTTTCAACCAAGAAGGATGAATTAAAAAAAAATTGTTGCATTTGAAAACAAATAATTAAATTTATAACTAAACAATAATCTACAGGAGAAAGAAACTGTAACAAAAATATTATATCAGGGCAACCGCAAAACTTCCTTTTATAAATTCTCTAAATTTTCTCCGACCAATTTTTCATTTTCCCTGGCCATTAATATTCAAAGACCAGAATCTTCAACTTGTAACATTTTTAACCTAGAATCATTTATTAACGAAATCAAAACATTAAATTTAAAATTGAAAAATTTCAAATTTATTCTGCTTGATAATTATTCAAAGTTATAGAAATTCCCTGAACAGGCTTCTGTAGCCCATGGAGTTAAATCCATATTTAATTTCTAGTTAGATCATTTAGCCATTACGTATTTTAAGTACGGTCCCTTAGATGTATATAAGAAAAAATTCTGTAGCCATTAAGCAGTTTTTACGGAAGACATTACTCACTGTGAAAAATTAACTGCCCATTTCAAAGCAGATTTCGAAATTTCATAAAATTTTCATCTCAATACAAATTGATGTTATTGTTCTACATTGTATATAATATATCGTTCATTCATGCTTCAAAGCACAACTCACTTGCAAACGTGACTAACATTTCCTAGCCTATAATTCTCTCATAGTCATTTACAATTTGCATTCATATGTGAAACAAGCTACTTATCTGCTTATCATATTTATCCGAGGATTAGATATGAATTTTGCTAATTGTCAACATTCTTATACAATTACGAGATGATATATAGATGAGATATATATATATATATATATATATATATATATATATATATTAAGAGGGGTTATTTACTCAGATTTTTGGTGCAAACTATAAATCGCAGGAGATTGCAAGATTGCGACATATAACACACATA
>JAWWLR010000155.1:59502957-59513146 GCA_035041075.1 Acraspis erinacei | reverse complement strand
AAAAATCTAATTAGCTGAATATGGCTAGACTAGAACTCATAAACGATTATCAGGCTTTAAACGAGATTTTAAATAATTAATTAAAATTGAACGGACTTCATAAGAAGCATTTTCGTATATTTTCAATATTTGCCGCTAAAAGGAAAAGATAATCATGATAAGTTTTTCCTAAAAAATGCCTGACTCGATTTTGTCTTTTAAGTCGATGATGCTTGTGGGCATGCATTTAATCTGCAAGATACTTTGAAAAGTTTTTACTGCACTAAAATCCCATCGAAGCTTTCTAGCTTAGCGCCAGAGCTGTTTTTACTCCAAGAAATCAAGAAAAAGTTCAATCTTTATTATTTAACAAGATTTTAAATCATTTTTTTGATTACGTATCTTTTAGTTTTTGTCTGTGAAAAAGTAAAAAGATATATAATTTATCTTTAGAATTGGAAATATTGTTTAGTTTTAAGGATTAATATTCATGAATAGAATAATTATGAATCGTAAATTGTAATTCATTTATTTAATTTTTAACTGCAATAGCAAACTATAGCAAATACAGGCGCAATCTTTAATAATGGTAAATAATGCACGCTCAGTAGCATGTGCTGATCTTCATAAACGTAATGATACCGCAGAATTGCACCACATGGGGATCCTTTGCAAAGTTTATTAACAATTTTAGTATTTTACCCTAGGATTAAAGTCATAAAGTTTAGACGTGAAACTCTGCTCTGGGTAATTTAATATTCAGTTTATGTAATAAACATACAGCGAAAGCTGATTATGAAAATGTGTGCGGAGGTTAGTATTAGAGATTTTGAAATCACGAGAATAATTTGTAAATTGGGAATGCTGCAACTGTAATAATTACGGGGAGATTTCTATTAAATTTTAACATGCTACAATAACAATTGCTCAGAGAACGTATTAGATTTGTGTAAAATTTGACCCCCCCCCAGTTTTTGTCAAATATCCACGTTTTGAGACCCACTGAATCCGAAAAACAGGTTTTTACAAATGTGTATGTCTGTATGTATGTCTGTACGTATGTCTGTCTGTATATATGTCTGTCTGCCTGTATATCTCTCTGTTTCCACGATAACTTTTGAAAAAATTAATCTATTACATTGCCCTTTGGTACACTTTTTTAGTGTCCTAAACTAAAAGCCCAGTTCGTTAGCCAGCCATTTGGATAAAAATTCAAAAAGTGAGCATATTTTGAAAATTTTCGAGACCACTTTTTTCAAAATTCAAAAATTCTCTGTACAGATATTCATAGTATTAAAAAAGTTGAGCAATTTATCCTAATGACTTTTTTCAAAAAACCAAAAATCATCAGACTTATAGCATTTACAAAATTCCAAAAAAACACGAAAATGAACGTTTTAAGTCAAATATCGCACGATATGAAAAAAGTCAAGAGGAGAAAAATATTACTTTTGGAATGCCCTAAAAAATTATCATAAAAACTTTGTGAATTTTCTTGGAAAATCGAAAATTCAAATTTTGACAGCATAAAAAATAATGGAAAATCCATAAATTCCACTTTTTCGGTCAAACTATGCAAAAGAAGGTAAATGATGATTAGAAAAAAATTGTGCAGTTGAAGAAGATCTACAAATTTGTTATGAATCACTTTTTGATGGGATGCATAGTTTTTGCTTTAATTGTGAAAAACATTATTAACAGTCAAAAAAATCTGCCCGCTGCCTGGGCAGATTCTCATTACAACTTTTGTCTTTTAATTTTTTTTCGTTTCGTATGGGGGATTTAAAAAAATACAGTTTTTTATGTTTTTAATGCTATTTTTTACGATTAAAACCATAAATAGAACTATCAAAAAATGATTCATGACAAATTAATTCATTTTTACCTTCTCATGAGAGAAGTTCAATAAAATTTTATCTTTCTAATTTTTGTCAAATATCCACGATTTGAGAACCTCTGAATCTGAAAAACAAGTTTTTACGAATGTGTCTATCTGTATGTCTCTCTGTCTGTTTGTATGTATGTGCACGATAACTTAAAAAAAATTAATCTATTAGATTCGCTTATGGTACACTCTTTTATTGTCCTAAACTAAAGGTCAAGTTTGTTAGCCAGCCATTTTGGATACAAATTCAAAAAGTCAGCGCATTTTGGATATTTTTGAGACCACTTTTTTTTAAATTCAAAAATTCTCTGTACGCATATTCATAGTATTCAAAAATGCGAACAATTTATACTAATGCCTTTTCCCATGAAACCAAACATTACTATAGTTATAGCATTTAAAAAATTTCATAAAACACACGAAACGGAACATTTTAAATCAAATAACGCACGATACGAAAAAAGGCAAGAGAATAAAAACGTTGATTCTTGAATGCTTTACAAGATTATATAAACAACTTTTTGACACAAAACGCGAAAAAAAATGTTTTGTAGGAAAAAAATTTGATCGTAAATCTCCTATGTAATGACTCATATACAGTTTTGGATATCTTATTTTGAATGCCTTGTGCCAGAATTTTGGTTTATATTTTAATGATCACATTGAATTAGGACAATGTAATTTTAGATAAATAATGAATTTGTGTCAAATTATTACAAAGAGACAATAATTAAAACGTCAATAAGTTTGGAATCTTAAAAATAAAAAAACTCATATAAAAAGTTATTTTAAAATAGTATAAAAAATACATTTTAAAAATATCAGGAAAGCCATACAATAATAATAAAGAAATAGGATAATATAAAAATATAAAAAGGAAAGTTGTAAGAAATGCTGACCCTCCTAAATAAGAATTCACCAGATTTTCTGGACCCCACTTCCCAAAAAAACCTCACATAATTAACGGGCGCTATTTTATATAACACAAAAACTCATAAGGGCATACAGTAAGAGAATATATTAAATTGAATTGAATTTAAATATTCCCAATTATTCAATAATTTTCTTCTATCATTACTGATGTTTGAGAAGAGGTAGGATGAAAAATAGTTTGTGAAGCAATCAAATGCAACGGAGCAAAAGAGAGAAGAGTCTAAAATGCATCATCCTTCATTTTCTGCGAAGCTTGAAAATATTTGTGATATAGTTTCTCAAAATATAAAAATATTTATATCCATAAGGTGCTCTGATCAGTTTGGCTTAGGTTACATCTCGAGAGCCCAGCGGAATGAACAAGTCCCTAAAGTTCGTAAACGTCTCGTCCGTTGGGTCTGGAAACAGCAGGACGGCAGGAAGCTGGACTGGTTGCATAGGAGTGGATAATGTGGACTCTCAGTCTAACATCGCCAGAGGATCGACCAGCATCGCCTCGGGTCCTTCTCGAGAAACTTACCGTCGTTTTGCAGCAGCAATAGTGGAAGAGCTTGACATAAGCTGTCCGGAAGTGACGGTCCGCTACGCAGTAAAGGAGATTATTGACACAGGACTTTGAGAGAGCAAACCAGGCGAGAATGATGAAAACGTTGGGTTTGACTGGTTGGACGGAACTCATGCATAGCGCTACACCTAGGGGTATCCAGAAAATAGCAAAGAGTAAAAAACTGTAGATGTTCGTCTTGGTGAGCTCGTAGTCCCAGGAGAAGGCAACTGGGGGTTTGTATGATCCTCTGGTAACTCGACGAACTCGAGCTACTAGTAGAATGTAAACGAAGATCGTCAGAAGAACTGGAAGTCCCACCAGAATGCTGGCACCTACAGCTTGTTCCATCGCGATTCCGTCGAAGCGTTTTCTGCAGATATCTGGACCCAGATCAATAGATGATTGAAGACCTACTATTATCATGGCTGCAACCCACACCACCAGGATCGAGCCTGTCACTCTTCTTTGCGTTATTATTGCATATCTGTGGACAAATAAGTACGGTTGTAAAGTTTGGTTAATCTACGGCTCGTCCGCACGCATGTTTCAGGACGAGATCGTGCGTACGTTCCACCATGTGGGTCCTATTGAAACTTTTAGTACATTAAGAAACTATGAATACCTGTGATTGAGAGTTTTTGACTATATTTCGGTTTAAGGAATTCAAAGATGTTATTCATCGTTCCTAAATAAGGTGGTTTGCTTCAAAACAAGGTTAGTATTAATTCCTGGCATGAATTACTTTATGGATATAGGATTCATGAAAGTTTGGAAATTTTCCAAAGTCTCTAAAATTGGTTCAAAAATTGCTAATGAAATACTTCTTCAGTGAATCATGTATTTAAACACGTAAGTATTGTTGGAACAGTTTAACATTATTTAAAGGTATTATAAAATTGTTCACATTCATTATAAGACTCACAGTAATCTATAATATATAGGGTAGGGTGGGATTTGGTGCCGGGCTTTGAATGAAATGTCTTGTAAATTATAATTAAAATTTTATTTTGATTTGTGGATTTTTTTTAGAAGCTCATATTATCCGGTTAGGTATGTCATTACTTAAACCCGTTTCTTAACTACGTCATTATTTGATATTTAGTTAATCTGTTGGTCTTGCATTTCGGTCAGCGTACCCCGTACAATGGGAATGGTGTCCCTCATATTACTGCTGGTTTATTTCAATAATATGAGAATTGTATAATAAGAAGTGAACAATATAATCATTTTTGGGAGTATAATGTAATTTAAAAAAATTACTCGAGACATGGTCAACGCTAAATGAATGTTTGTCGTAGAACCTAGTTATAACCTCTTACTCCTCGAAGATTCTATTCAGCGTGTAAATGTCTACAATGGACCTTAAAGTTATCTTTCTTACCGAAAGGTGCCAAAGACGCGAAAATTCTTTGATAAATAATATTCGAAATCACATTTATTGAGTTATTGTTTCACTCATGTAATTATGACCACCCTAATAATTAAAGAGAATTGCTTAAGTGTGCTTGAAATAAGAAGTTATAATTAGGAATGGAAACAGCTTCCTAAGAATAATTTTTAATGTTTGTGGGTTATAACCTCAAATATTACATGCTGGTCTCTTTCAAAAATAAATAGGAGTAAATAGGAATGAAAATACACTTATAACCTTTATAATGAAAGTTTTCTATATTTGTATTTGTATGTTCCATATTATCGATGAAATGACCGACCTGTGATCGAGCACTGTTGCCATCTCCACAACATTTTTTGGACATCATGTCCCGCATGTCATGCTAGAAGATTTTATTTATTTTAATATATTTAGAAAGTTCATAAAAATAATGTATGATACCAGAAGTTCAAAGAAATACTTCATCTATTAGAATATGACGTAATATAACGTAATATTACCAAAACTGTTTTTTCATAATACATGTTCTGTAACGTATTTTAAAACAAAAATGTCAAAACATCACTATTTTCTCAAACAAATAAAGTAATTTTATGCAAAAAACTAATGTCAAAATTAAAAAAAGCGGCCATTTTTTGTAATTGACACTATGCCCCACACTGACACCATAACCCACTCTCTCAGTATGATAAAACGCACCGAACCTGCGTTAAATTTGGTCAAATACTTGGTCATTCATGTTAAGAAACCATACTTCTTATTCGAAAAGTATATGGGGATTAGTCTATAAGTGATACTCAAATTTAAAGTTGGTCGTTCTTCAGTGGAAAGTGGCCCTCGCTCTGGCATGCCCGCGATTTGGCCAAAATATCTTACAAGGTGTTACCAAGAATTTCTGAAGAAATTATGTGACATAGTAAGCAGGAAACAGCCTGATTTGTATAGAATTGGTGACTGGGTCCTTCATCACGACAACGTTGTTGCCTATTCATCGAAGCTTATTCAGCAATTTCTGGTAGAAATTGGCTTGAAATAACTTCGGCCAACTCCATACAATTCTGACCTAGATACCTGTGATTTCTGGCTGTTTCTCAAATTAAAGAACCCTCTAAAAGGAAAATGATTTCAAGACGGGAAAAAAATAAAACAGAAAGCGACGAAGCAGCTCTAATCTATTCTGAAATATGACTTTGAGAAGTATTTTTGGAAGTGGGAGGATGGCCGAAAGAAGCTTGTGGCTTCCAAAGGAGAGTAGTTTGAAGGGGATAATATCGCCATTGACAAGAATTAACTCTTACTCCTGGTACGCCACAAGCTCGGATAATTTCCCGACAGACCTCGTATTATCTGAAACGCCCAATTAGCTCTTATGGGGGATTCATTGGGGCTCCATTCAAGGATCTTAAGATCTTATAATATAACAGATTATGAGGGTAAGAAAATAATTGATAAAATTTGTTTTCACAATATAAATAAGGGTCACCCTACGAAATAAAATATATTCGTATATTCGTGTATATTCGCGTATATTCTTGTAGGCGTCTAGGCGTATAGTTTGATATAGATAACACTCTGGTATCAGCAGATCAAATAAAATTTTGTTTAACACTATTAGGAATAGAAACAAGAAACTAGAACCATAAATTACAGCAGCACACCACAAAACTCTAAATGAGTTTCTCGTTCTATTCTCCAAGCAGCAGTAATAGTAGGATTTCGAGGAACCATAACTGCCTCCTTGGGAAATAAGGATTGAAACTAATATTCGTAAACACAACAAATTTGAGTTTCGCATACTCTAAAAACACTTTTCCCGTCCTGATTAAGAAACTGTACAACTGTATTTAGAGCGAACCGAGATATTCAGTGAAAATGTTTACATCTTTACTTTTTAACGTGTGAGTGTTATTGAAAAGAAAAGTACCGTTCTTGGGCAAAACGCACATACTGTATTAATCAAAACAGAACAAAAATGGTCAATTTGAATTATTTATATGACAAAACTGTACATATGCTTCATATAAAGCTCAAAGTCACGGGGAATCCTTAGTAAAAAACACATATGTGCAGTGTGCACATCCAATGTGATATCGAATTACATTACACATTAGTAATTGTGCATCTGTTATTTGATATCAGGAAATCGGCCTGCAGAAAAAATACATATGAAAGCAAAAATTTGCAGATATGTTTTTTTGTTTGAATCAATGTAGCCAGATTGAGTTAATAATTAATATGATTTAAGAAACCTATTTGTTTTTAACAAATTATTATTGTTTATAACTATTTTCTCCTACAGTAATGCTAGATAGTTGTGTTTTTTCTGCAAATTTTCACTTTCTGCCAACTTTTCACTTAGAGTGGCGTAATAATTCATGCAATTTAGCAAACATAATTGTTTTTATAAATTAGTATTCTTTATAACTATCTTCTCTTTAACAATTGGAAGAAAGTTGGGGTTTCGTCTGGGATAGTTAATTTTGCTTAATCTTTTTCCTTATGAAACAAATAAATGTAAACAGTAATAAATTGTTAAAACAATTATTTTTGTTAACTGGTGTCAATTATTACCTTACTCTAATTGAAAATTGGACAAAAAGTTTAAAATTTCAGAAAAACCACAACTATCTAGCATTACTATAGGGAAAGATAGCTATAAGGTGTAATACTTTGTTTAAACAATTATGTTTGTTGAATTTCAATCATTATTATCTCTCTCGAAGTGAAACGTAGAAAAAATTTAATAAACAACCGCAACTTCTAACAAAATTCAAAGAGAATATTATTAAAAAATGATAATAAATTGTTTAAACGGTTATTTTTGTTAATTAAAATTAATTATTACCGCACTCTTATTCAAAAGTTGGAAATAACTGAAAAAATTCGGGAAAAAACCGCGACCTTCTAACTGTATTCCAAGAGAAGATTGATAAAAACAATGATAAATTGTTTAGTCAATTCATATAAATACCTAATTATTAGTTGAAAGTATCAGTTTATGTATTTTAAACAATTATTATTAAAAAAAAACCGCAAACAAAACATAATCGTTATGATTCGTCTTCTATGGTTAATTTTAAGCATTATTCAAAGACAATTTTATTAAAAATAATACTTAATTGTTTAAATAATTACGTTTATTAACTCGAATTAACTATTAACTCGCTCTGATTAAAAAGCTGAAAATAAGTTGAAAAATTCAGACAAAATTGCGACTTTGTAATTCTTTTCTAACAGAAAAATGCTAAAGCAAAAAAATCGGAAAAACTCCATTTTTTTACTCATGGGGCATTTTTTGGGACTCTATAAAACAGACTTATCAGATTCATATTTAAAAAATAAGATCTGATTTGTACCTACTTATTGATGACGATTCAGAATAAAATTTACAAAAACGTTTTTTTTCTTAAGGGAAGTACGTGTTAAACGTCATGGGGCTAGCGGAAACTCTAAATATCATTTGTAAAATAAATGCAATAATTTTGTTGTTGGTGTGAACAAATTTCGGGGCGGCATGCATGGAAATTTAAAAATATCCATTGCATTTTTGGATCTCCCTCGAGTACACTACTCGTTTTCGGCATTTACTAAAAATGGACTAAATTTGTGTATGTAATAAACTCGACATATTAATAAATAAGTAATAAATAAAATTAAATGAGTGCAAGCGGCTGGACTTGTACTTTTTAAAATAACGTCTAAGAAGGAATTTAAATTAGGTTTTGATGCTTTAAATATAATCTCTATTTGAACCTCTTTTATATTATAAAGCTCAAACTATATTTGATTCATAATATAAATATACTATTTATCACCTCTTGAAGTGTGAGCGACTTTAATTTACAATATGAGGCTAAGTTACTCACTTATAAAAAAGGGGAAAGAAAGTGCTCATGAGGAAAACAGCACAGAATAAGTAATTATTTATATCTTTTTTAATAATTTGAAAGCAAATAAAGTTACTAAAATATAGAGCAACGTTAAATAATCCGCCTATTGTCACTTGGAACTCAACCAGATTTATTTTTAACCTGATGTATAAATAAGTAAGACATACATACATTACGTATTACAAGGTATTTTGATCTTTCAAACGAAGTCATTATCAAGGGAAAATTTTTTCGTTTGGTGTATAATAAAATCCTATGAGCGGCTTTCATCCATGGAAACGAAAGTTCTATAAACAAATCCTTCTGCAGGAAGAAAAATATATTTTATTCATTTGAAAATTCGCATAAATATTATTCTGGTGCTAGATTATATTTCCCATTGAACAAATTTCCACAAAATTCTGCAATTTAAGTTTTTGAAGAATTTTTTTTTGCAAAGACTAACCAAATTATCATACTGAGAATCTTATTCAAATGCACTTTTTATTCGTTTTAACTAACCAAACATCACTGCACAAGGTTAAAAATAAAAGGTGCAATTTTCGAGAAAGAAAACAATCACTAATCTTAAATTTTATGATTCGAAAAAAAGAGATAATTATAAAGAAATAAGTTTTTACGGTATTACACAATTTTGTCTTTTCAAGGGGCAGAAATTTGAGTTCGCAAATAAAATGCCGTAAAAATTCGAAGATTCCCTCAACCTAGAAACGAATTTTTAAAGAATTATTTAAACGGAGATGCTTATAAGCGAAAAAGATATGAAGGGCTCTTGGACTATGTTCCGAGATATAATTGTTAGATTTTCGATCGAAGTGTGTGGTACTGCGGTTGTAAGAAGAATGTCTGGTGATGCATGGTGGAATGATGAGTGAGTAGATCCAAATAAACTATTTCTATGTACTTTGAACTGCTGAATCTGAATGTTCGGTCAGAAAAGAAACAGCTAATTTAACAATTCTGATCTTGGATTCGGATTCAGCGACACAAAATCTATAAGAAACGACTAATCTGGTCAGACGGAGTATTTACTTTTTTCGGCAGGATGTTAGAGTTTTGTACTTTGTACGCCCCCCTCGCGCTCCGCAGAGTGGTTGGCCCAGCAGATCAAACTAGACAATTTCTATGTACTTTTGGTCGTTGATGCGAGTTCGTGGTTAGTTTTGAAAATCAAAATTGCTTTTTTATAAAATATTTTGGATGATGAAAACTGTCGAAAAAACTATGTTTTTTGAGGTTAGAAAAAAATGTGACCTTCTGGCGGAATTCTGACCACGGATTCAAAAACAGCGATTCGAAATCGATACCAATTGACTAGTCTAGCCGGTTGAAACTCCTAAATTTTTGTGGGTCTCTAATGCAAATAATATTTTAAGGAACAAAATAAGCTGCGCTGTAGATAAAAAAATTGATTTTTTTCTCAATTGGTGTTTCGGTTAATGATGTCGATTTTGCTAGGAGATGGCGTTACGGGTGATGGAAAACGGGTGCTGAAAGTTATAGATTATTGGTTGAAGCTTACGAGGAAAATCTTATAACCCAAAAAACTTGTGAACGTTGAT
>JAWWLR010000155.1:59308199-59320617 GCA_035041075.1 Acraspis erinacei | reverse complement strand
AGTGACGACCACGATTTTTCTTCCAGAACAAGCGATCCCGACGCAACCGGAGGTATAAAGTCTTTCGACTCGTCACTTCCGCAACACCAGAAGACGATAGAGTCGAGAAAGTCACCTCACCAAATAATTAAACAAACTAAAAGATTCCTACTGTGCAGTATGAAAAATAACCGCCATGAAGTACACGACCAAAATTCTCACGGATGACAGTCAACGATTTAGTGCCACCCGCCGTGAGACATACAATTCAATGAATATACTCAATGCACGACTGGTAGCCAACACAATTTAAAGATGGGGCTATGGTAATCTCCAAAGGCAGTTTTGACGGAAACAGAACGCACAAGGACGGCCTGTCCCAGAAAAAAATCAGTTATTCATACAAAAGCTTATCAAATCACACGTCTGAGCAGCGACTTATCTACAATAAACACAACGCCTCCAATTCGATCATTACGCTTCGGGACAGTCCACTTCTTTTGCTGTTGAAGTGTATGCAGGTACTCATCAGACCAGCGTATTTCAGATCTGTATCCGCATTTGATTGTTTCGGAACCTGTTCTAAGGTCCTACCGATGAGAAGATGGCCTGGAGTTAAGATTTTGAGATCGTCCGGATCGCCAGTGAGTGGAAGTAAAGGCTGAGAATTCATGCATGCTTCAATCTCCACAGTCAAGGTAGAGAACTCTTCATCAGTAAGATTTTGTGTCACAACCACCTTCTTCATAAGATATTTTGCTGATTTAATGTTATTTTCCAATAATCCACCAAAGTGAGGAGCGGACGGCGGAATGAACTTCCATTTTATGCCTCGATTCGCCCAAGAATCCTGCACCAAGTTCCAATCGATTTCTGCTTCTTGCAGCATTGAACGGAGCTCTACATAAGCACCATGGAATGTTGCATCATTATCACTCCATATTTCACGAGGGGCACCTTGACGACCAGCCAAGCATCGTAGAGCGGCGAGAAAAGATTGCGTGGTGAGATCACCGACAACTTCAAGTTGTACGGCTTTTGAACTTAAGCAGATGAATAGGGCGATGTATCATTTTCGCATGCATTAGCCGCGCCTTTCAGTCCGCTTTATTGTGAAAGGTCCTGCATAATCTACTCCTGTTTTCTAGAAGGGAAGACTGACTGCAACTCTTTCAGCAGGAAGATTCCCCATCAACTGTTCGGATATTTAAAGTCTGATGCGGGTGCACGCAGCACAATCACGAATATGTGCTTTGAGAAGAACGCGGTTTTCGCGAGAGGTCTTTCACCGTGCAAGATGACCGGATGTCGTTGATCATACGGCAGGTGAGAGTAAGCTAGTTTCCCACCGACTGTCAAAATTTCAGTTGAATCGATGAATGGATGTAAACGAGTAAGTGTTTTGTGTCGCTTCAGTAATTTTCTCTGACGAAGGTTATACAATTCGTCTTTAAAAAAGTAGCTTTGTGTCCAGAATACGCAACCCAGAAACGCCTGATGTATTTCTTCAAGTGAAAAACGTTGATGCATGTCAGGGAAGAGAATGTGCTAATTGTGGTAGAATTAAGACGAGCGTGACGAATCGAAATAGATGTCGACTCAACCTGCTGATCCTTTTCTTGAAAGGATTCTAGAATGGACTGAAGCATTGGTTAGTGAACTTCAGTTTGTCGAAGCAATTGTTGTTTTTACGAAAACTTGTGCCATGGAAAGCAAAACTTGTCCGGAAGAGGTGGCTAGATTCTCAGTTGCTGACGAGATAGATCCAGAGTTAAAACTTCGCTGTAAACTGAACTTCGAAGGAAAACCTTGGCTAAAATGTCCTAAGGACATATTGTTGAAACAAAGATGAAGCCGAAAGGCAGTCTCGCGCCGCTGGATCGAGTCGAGTTCTGTTCACTGAGGACAAGAGCAAGTGTAGTGGCCATCTGTTCAGAATGCGGACCTACGAGACACTGAGGTAGTCAGTAACTTCGACTGGTTTTTATTGTTGTGCCTACTTCCCCCAACTGATTCTCCCAATCTCGGCGAGTAACAGAATTCATTCCCTTTGCAGCTATGAATGCGAATAAGGGGTCCCAATTATCGATCGGACAACTAATGAGGGGGCTTACTGATTCTCTCCGCCGTGTAAGTGTGCCTAATAATGTTTGCAAACCATCTGCACTATCTTCTTCTAAGGCATTGATGGAAGTTAAAGCCTGGAGATGATCGTGTAGTAATAATCGCTTATTGTCGTTGCGATTTAAGAGCAGGTTCCAGGATGTCGGATGATTGGCCTCTGTAGTCGGAATCGTATCCAAAGCGCTATTAGCTGTACCCTGAACCACTCATTTTAAGTAGTACAGTCTTTGCACCGGAGTGAGTGAAGCATCATCGTGCACCATGGAACGAAAAAGATCACGAAAGGATTCCCAATCTTCCTGAAGCCCTGCGAATGTTGGAAGATTGATCCTGGGTAAATGAGTCTGAGCATATGACCGAGAGACCGTTGCTGGATGATCAACTGTTAGCACCGAGAGATTCGCGACACGGTCGACAAGAGCTTTTTCATTGTACAGGTGGCTTTGCACCGCAATAAAAGTAGCTTCGATGGTATTAAACTAGTTATCAGTGAAATTTGGTTCTGTGGCGAGGTTATCCTTACCCACCAGTTGGAGGTGATTCGATTGAAACTTTTGAAAATAGTCATTCATTACCTGCGTCTGACTACGTAGAAATACGAAGGTAATTTTATCTCGTGCAGCAGCAAATACATTTCTTTTAATATTGTCAATCGAAATTATTAATGATAGTTCACTCTTCAGAAGTTCCATAGCTCTCATGGCGACAAATGTTCAGTAGATTACTGATCTGTAACAAGCTTAATAACAAAACATAATCCCAGAATCCCATTTTGTAAGATCAAGAAGGGAGTCGAAAAGGATTCGAAAGTCAAGGAAGAGAAAAACTGGGAATGCTCAACGCCTTGGATACCGTAAATTGCCATCATTCGGGGAAACAGCCTAGAGTCCCAAAAAAGTGCAAGGGCTGAAAGTATCAACATCGTTTCAGTCTCAACTATTTAAGGTCATAGTCATGCGCTACACGGCGTACTCACATAGCACCTGGCCGTGTCCAGTCAGGTACATGCTGCACATAGTATCTGGCCGCGTACGGCCACGTGAATGCTAGTCAAAGTCACAGTCCTGGCCTTGGTCGGCACTCTCACATAACATCCAGCGTTTTTAAGCCACACGCATGCTTCTCCATCGTCACAGTTGTGGCCTTGAGTGGCGCTCCCACATGGCATCCGGCTGTGTTAAGCCAGACGCATTCTTCCCCATCGTCACGGTCATGGCCCGTAGGCACTCTCAAATGGCGACTGGACACCGCGTGCCAGGGGCCTGCAAGGGTGCGAGTAGCCTCTGCAGGCCAGACGCCATGCTTCTCCATCGTCGCAGTACTGGCCCGCAGGCTTTCTCACATGGTGATTGGCCGTTGCGGGACAGACGCCATGCTTCTCCAAAAGGCAGTCTGTCTAGTGAGAATTTATTGATAGCCTTATTTATTATATTATTGAGCCTTAAAGAATTTGTGTAAGTCGATATTATGATAGTAATCAAGTTATACATAACAAATGTAAGTTCTGTTAACAAAACACAACCCTAGCACTGCCTATCAGAGAAAATACAAGCATCAAAGCACAGGCCCAGCACGGGCATCAAAATACGATCTCAAGCGATTGTGTTTGCCTCGTGAATAATACGTATGTGCTTCCTCGCACACCCAGGATCTGGTTCGAAGAACCACGTAGTACATTGTGTATCAAGGGCATAAAGATGGTTATTTTGGCTATTGTGAATTTGCTAGCTGAGCGAAGCGAGGGTGGGACTCAAACGAGGAAAAATGCCGTACGCCCTTGATAAACACTGTAATTTTGGTCCTACCCTCCTTGAAAACAAGCATGTGAAGCAGATAAAGGACGATTGGTGTTCTTGGCAATTTTAAATTATAATTGAAAGGAAGAAATTGCGTACTTAGCAGAAGGAATACTGTAGGGTACTGAGATTTAATTTTTCTAAAGATAAATATAATTGTTTCTATTGGGCGTAAACTTTCATGCAGCAGGCGTAAAGTTGTATATAGCGGGTGTAAATTTGCATGCAGCTGGCGTAAAGTTTCGTCTCAGCCCGGCGGCGGAGAACGCATGAGTAAATCTCGCATGGGCTGTAAGCGGCCACATTATGCCTGCTTCACATGCATGCAATGTCGCGTTTTCAAGGGGGTTGAACAAAAAACAATGTTCATAAAATCGTTACCGCTGGTGTGGGAACCCAGCGTTGTTTTCTCAGGTTTCCACGGTATGGCGCTAACACTTAGCCAAAATTCTTAGTTACCGACGGATTACGCCTATCAGCTGCTACTAAAAGAAGATGTGCTTAAGGGTGTTGGTTCAATCCGACTTTGAATTATGTTTTTAATAGTTACGGCATTGACTCAATATATATTATTACCGAAGGATTTTCGAACGAAAGAAAGAAAACTTGTCGAATATCCGAGGTTTTGTGAGATCCTCAGATCAAAAAAAAGTTGAAAAATCATACCTTTTGTTGAGCAAATCATTATTTTCACGACAAATATGAATTTTGCGAAGGATAGAAATCAGCAGGTAGCAGACGACAGCATTTAAACGGTTAGAATCGTTTGCAAATTTATTTTTTTACTCACAATTCTGACATCATAGAAGAATTCTCGCGAACCGTCAGGTTTACAAAGGGCAAATGTTGGTGACCCTAAATTTGGTGAAATACGTTGCGAAATAGAAAAAAAGTAGACAAAATTGACATACCCTGTGTGTGTGTGATGTAACTGTATTTGTAATCAGCCGCTAGGCTAGCTGCTACATTGACTCTGTAAGAAGTATTTCTATCAAGGTTAAAAGGGCTCTGTCCTGATATTAATATCAATGCATCCAAAGTGTCAGAAGACACAGAAATGAAATTTAAGGGACAATTTACCTCAGAGTACTTACAAATATTATTGAACCAACCCAATACAACCATAACACAAATAAACAGTTAAAAAAATTTTATTTAGTTTTGTGGGAATATGCAGAATGATTAAAATGAAAAATACGTGATGATTCAGAAGGATGGACACCCTCCAGCATTGAGAATTGATTATGAATATCAAAAAGATAAAATCAAGTATAAATTCAAGATTAATAGGGTAAATAGCTTTGTTTTCAAAAAAAGGAGATTGCATTGGTCTTTATGTAAAAATATATCAAATAGATTGGGTTGAATTATATGATATCGAAGACTGAAATAGCATGTAACTATTTAAGTATTGTGGGTTTAAAAGAAAATGCTTCAATATATAATAATTCTCAAATTAAATCTTCTAACAACCAGTGCCCAATCTGGTTTTTAAACGAACATATAATTATATAAAAATGAAAGTATAACTTAGAAAGAAGATCAATGAGTCAGCTTCAGATGTAGATATGCTTTACAATGTATCCAAAGTAGTCAAAATGTTATTTTACAATGATTTAAAAACTTGTATCATGCATGCAGAAAACTCAGTAGAATATGATCTACGAAAAATATAGAATATTATTGCAAAACTTAAAAATAAACCCAGAATTCTAATGATTATGATGCATGAGGGTGCTGAATCATGTGAAGAAAACGAGTGTTGGTGCGTTTAGAAATTCATTTGATAGATAATATGTGTATATCGTGTGATAAAGTCAAGCATCGAATTTTACCGAAAACACTGCGTACTTTTAAATTGCCGCAAAACCTACTTACACTTCTCGTGAATTTTTTAATTCTAATTTTGGTCCTCTCCCTTTCATTATATATGGAAATGATATAACGCATACGATTTCAACAAAAATGATATTATATATACCGATGACACAAAGATGTTAAAACGAATCACCAGGATTGAACAATCTGTACAACTGCAGTGTGATTTTGAGAAGTTTTATGGGTGGTGTTTAACATACAAAATTTACAGTAATCCTGAAAAAATGTACAGTAATAACATACACCCAATCTACGAATCCGATTATTTATAACTATGCAATAAATCAAGTCCAAATAAAGACATTAACGAGTATTTGAGACTTAAGAACTAATTTTAATTCACAATTAAGATACTTCAATAATTTGGACCTACTTGGTCTATAATGTAAACAGTATTTACCCAGAAAGAGGAAGCAATTACATAATAATTTGAAACACATTCAATATTATATCACTGGAGGAGAGAAGAACAATTTTTAAAAAAATTTCTTTACCAAATACTACAATGTAAAATAGATTGCCTGTATCTTTTAAGTATGCTGAAATTGAGAGAGCCTTATTTTGAGTTTAAATCACAAAGACCATTTTATGCCACCGGTGAACAATGTTTATAACTCACCAGTGCAAGAGATGTTTGTGAGAATGAGCGAGTGATGTTTAAAGCTATTAAAAATGTAGATAGTATTAGACTTTAAAGAATACACACACTATTTTCATTTATAACTTCAGGAAACCCTGTTATTTGCTTTTAAAGTAGTTTGGACTTTAACAAATATGAATATTCAGATGAATATGAATATATTTTCTGATTTTAAATTCCGTAAAGTCGAAAACTCTAATGAATTTTACTTCATTCTTCTTGAATCTTCTTATCCTGAAACATCACTATAGTTTTCTCTCAACTTTAATTCAATTTATTCAACTTATTCATCTTTCCAGCGAACGTTGGAAACCGATTTAAGTGCCAACTTGACATTTTTTATTCATCTTATACATGCATTCAATACGGAAACTTTTATCTCATCACTTAATATTTTGAAGATTAGAAAACTTCCGACAATTCTGTATAAAGAAGGATAATATCAATTTCTCTACAGCAAAAATATTGACTGTGGCAGTTCTCATAAGTTTGTCGGCAAATTTATTTTCATTATAAAATTGATTAAATGTAGGGTGACAAAGTAAAGAAGTTTTGGTTTTAGTCCTTCGCCTTTTAAAATTACTACTCTGAAAGATTTTTTAATATATTTTGAAGTCACATTTCAAAGCACATTTTATGGCAAATAAAATACTTTTTGTTCATATTTATGTCTCGTATTTCCGGTGCATAAATTAGACTGCATTTTAAGAGGAAGCAAGAAACAAGTTTTTGGCTTCAGTACAAAATTAATATATGTAAAAAGTTGTTTAGTATATTCCGTATTATGTGCTGAAGCAGCAGAGCGTCAATATTTTTTAAGTGCAAGCAATGGTCATTAGCATCGTCCTCGTTTGAAATGGTTTCTTATATTTCCTTTTTGGTAGTTTACCAATTTTTTTGATATTTTATTACATACATCCTGTGCCATGTGCAGTAATTCATTATCTAATATTGGAACTGCAATCAGTTATATTAACAGTGTGCCTAGTAACCAGCAGGAAAACCGGGAAATAGCCAGGAATTTTAAATAAAACCATAAAAACGAGAATCAAAAAGGAATATACATTTGAGTGTAGTTATCACATTTAAAGGTTTGGAAAAATTTAAATTCACCAAAGGTTGAAGAGAATAAAAAAAGTTGCTTAAGATTTCTGGAAAAACTTGTAATGATTTTTTATTTAAGAAGTTCATTTTTTAGAGAATATTTCAAAACTGTTCATAAGATTTCCAAATTTTAAAAAAAATAATTCGAAAGATGTTAAGGCCATTTTTTTAATATGTATGGGAATCAAAGAAGACAATTAAGGAAACATTGTAATAATTTTAAAAGCCATTTACATAGGTTTGAAGTTTCGAAAAGATTAAAAAATTATTGAAAATTTTAAAATATTTCAAAAAATTATTATTAACAAAAGGAAATTTGAAGAGTTTTCAACAAATTTTCAAAGATTTTTAACAATTTTCATAGGTTTAAAGAAAATAATTTGTGTTTAAAGATTCCTGGGAATTTTATTAAATCAATTTTTAAAGAAAATATTAAAACATGAAAATTCTCCTCTTCATAGAGATTGGTTCGGTTTTCGGTCAAAAATGCTTTTTTTTAATTTGATTTGTGTGGTCTAAGACTTAAACTTTTGGTTAAAATATTACCTTTTACATCTTTTATTGAGTACATGTTTTTTGGATGAAAATTTAACTCCTTGGTTAAAAGATGAACTAGTTTGTTTAAAATAGTTTTTTTTTTATAAAAAATCATAATTTTAGTTGAAAATGCATCTCTTTGGTTAAAAGTAACAATGTTGTTGAAAATTGGTCTTTCTTGTTAAAAAATTCATCTATTTAATTAAAAATTAAATTTTTAGTTGAAAATTTATGTTCAAGAGTTAAAAAATTAAACCATTTTGTAGAGAAATTGTCTCTGTTGGAAATACATGAAATTTAAAAACACCTAAAATGATTACACAACTTTAGAAAAAAGTTGAGTAATTTTAAGAGATATAAAAATTTAAAGCAATATATAGAATTTTCGAGATTTCGGACAAAAAATGAACTACTTTTTCTTTTCTTTAGTATTAGCGATCAAGTATTGGCTAATTATTAAAGAGTTATTACAAGAAAACCATTAGAAGTAGTATATATAGTACTGTATTAGTGCATTTTGAATAGCAAACAATTTTTTCTCATATATAAGCAAGGTCATTTTTTTTTAAATCCTTAAACTAACAAAAATTACTTCTAAATTGCTGGTTTAACTCAAAATCTTATCAGGCCTAAATATCAGTCGAAGCTACAATTCGTCCAAATTTTGAGGTACGGTGAACAAAAAAAAAATTTACACACACACACACACACATACACACATGAGAATTTTTGGGAAATTGTATTTTTGAGCTCATGGGGTGGAATTGGGTCGCAATATGTCAAAAACCTAGATTTGAAAATTTAGATCATTACAAGCGTCCCTCTACGAGGAAGTAAAGTTGATTTAAAAAGCTATTGATGACATAATCCTGTTCTGAGAGTATTTCGTTTACAATCAGCTTGATCGTATATACCGAATAAATTATGTAGCTTTTCGAAAATACTTGAGTTACACTCAATTTGCTGTAGGATACTTGAACAATCAAACATGTACGTTTTACCCAATGGTCATGTAAATCAATTCAATCGAACCCGGAATTGTGATTTTCGTTTCGCCAGGAGAATTGCATTTAGCATGTGAAATCAGACTATAGAATTTCAAGCGCCACAGTTCCCATCATCAAATTTCAAATAGAAAACAAAGTTGAACAGTTTTTAGTTTCACAAAGTGTGTACATACTAGGGTGGTCCAAAATTGCATGGAATTTTTTTTATTTTCATGCATTTCAAGCGGAAATTTGTTCGAATCTACAAAAAAAGAAATGTGGTTTGAAAAAAAAGATATTTAGGACTGCCGCAAGCCGCATAGAAAAAAATGCATTTTTCATTATAAAGAAAGACCTTTTTGTACTTTTTATTTTGAATCTTCAATATTAGGGGAATACGAGTCAAAACTTATTCTAACCCCATATAAGTGAAAAATGGGGTTTTTTGGCACCAATTACAATTTTTTTGCGATTTACGAAAACAAAAATGGTTTGCAATACATAAAATACTACTTTCTGCTGATAATTAAAAGTTTGTATAAATTATTTAAACAATTTATTATTGTTATTAGCAATTTTCCATTAGAAAACAGCTGAAAGAGCTGGTTTCTTCCGATTTCGTCAACTTATTTTTAACTTTTTAATTAGATTGAGGTAATAATTAATTCAAAACAACAACAAAAATTGTTTAAACCCTTTATTATTATTTTAATAATATTCTATTCTTATTTATATATAAATATTCTATTTTCCTATAGTAATGCTAGATAATTATTTTTTCAGCTATTTTTAACTTTTGTCCATTTTGTGAATGAGGTAATAATAAATAAAATTGAGCAACCATAATTGTTTAAACAAATTATTGTTGCGGTTTTTTCTGGAATTTTTAACTTTTCTTGGGCTTCTTAGTTATGAACAAATAATAATTAAACATTCGAGAGTATTATTTTTTGAACAATCTCTTTCTTTTTTGTAAATATTTTTTTTTAATAAAACAGATATTTTTGAAATTGGTATCTGACTTTAATTCCTTTCTTACTAGAGATAAAATTCGGAAACAATATTTACTACAAGTCGTAAAAGAATACCGGAAGCAAGTTCTTAACTGCTTTTTCCGTGAGATGTTATAATCATTTAACTATTTGATTTGTACCTTTTTATATATCTATACATGTGTATTATTATAAATGACAATGTATTTCCTACAGGATGAGAGGGGGGTGAGAGGCGGAGGGGGGGGGCTGCTAGTAACAAATATGTGCAGTGCCTTTTTTTGAAATTTATAATTCTAAAACATTGGTAAAAGAGTTCAAAATGATTCTTGTTGATGTTCATTTATTATTTGTTCATAACTGAAAGATGCTCTTGATTTCAGTATCATTTTTGTATTCAGTATTATTGTTTCAAGAAATAATCGAAAATGGCCCCATGATCTTTTTATTAATTGGATTATGATTTTATCATGATTTTATTATTTATTAATTTTTAGAAAATTGTAGATATTAAGCTTCTCCATCAGGAAAATCTTTTTTTTAGGCTGATTCCTGGGTCAGCAGCGTATCTGCACAGTTGTGATTTTGAGTTAGGATTCTCGGCAAATTTGGACCCTAATCTATCACATATCTATAGTTTTGCTTTAGACAAAGCAAAAACGACGCTTTCGTAAGAAAAAATTTTCGCATTAGATGTTTTTGCACATTCCCCTTCGGAATATGCCCTTGAATAAGGATCAAGATCTTGACAGCCAAAAAAACTGTGCAAATTTGTTTAAACAAACTTTGTTTGTTTAAAATGTACAAAATGCTTTTTTCGACTTGAAAGCATTTTTCTAAGTTTTTTTGGGTCATTTCAAACATTTTTTTTCTTTTGTCATTTTTTTTTAATTGACCGTTTCCGAGTTATAAATGATTTAATGTTTGAAAAACCGCGAAAACGACCATTTTCGTGCCTGAAAAACAGTATCAAAATCTTTAATTTTCGAGTTTGCCAAAGATCCTAAATAGTCTTTAAACATCCCTTAAAAAAGAGTATATACAGATCATTTCATTTTATAGCTTAGTTTTTAAATAGATAAGTAGGCGCTCTCCGACCAACACATAAGGGAACACAGAGTGCGCCTAATTAACTATTAAAAAACTAAGCTATAGAATGAAATAAATTGTATATACTCTTCGGTATTTTGTTCAGGGATGTTCAAAGATTATTTAGGAACTATTGAAAACTCGGAAATGTAATTTTTAATACTGTTTTTTAGGCTCTAAAATAGCAATTGTCGTGGTCTTTAAACGTTAAATTATTTATAACTCGGAAACGGTCAATTTTATAAAAATTTGACAAGAGACAAAAATTGTTTACAATGGTTCAAAAAACCTCAGAAACGTGCTTTCAGATCAAAACAGGCATGTTGTACATTTTAAACAAACCAATTTAAAGAAATTTGCAGTTTTTTCGGCCGGCAAGATCTCGATCCTTATTCAGGGGCATCTTCCGAAAGGGAATATGCAAAAACATCGAATGCGAAAAATTTTTCTTACGAAAGCGCCATTTTCGCCGTGTCTACTTGTCAATAATTGAAGTTACCATTTGTTTTTGTTTTAATGAATAAAGCAGGTGCTACATATTTACACAAGAACGGTAATTTCCAGTTCAAAAATTCTCATACGTTAAAAAATTGACAGTTGTAAACGCATTTCATTGAATATCACGGTTCGTTCCAAATGCAGTTGTACAGTTTCTTCACAAGGAGGGCAGCATAGCACTCAAAGAATCCAATTAACAACCTTTAATTAAACTTGTTTTTACAAATGCGGAATGTAAACGGAGATCCTGTTTTTTAGAGGATTACTACAGTTGAGTTGAAGCGGACGTACTTTTGAAAACATCAATATCATGAGACATAGCTTTTCATTTCTGGTTCTTTTATATCCGCTTATCTATTTACTGAGCCCTACGAGTCCATATCGTACCCCATAATACCCTATCGTTGATAAATAAACCCTTTTGATATCGCATTACGAATATTTAGGCAATAGGCACTGAAAATGCGAGGAAAATTGATTTATTTGATTTTGGAAACTCACATTGCTTTCATGCATGCTCAAAGCATGTAATTATTTAGTAATGTAATTTAGCATGTAATTACTCAGTTCATTTAAAACATATTTTTCTTTACAGATGCATGCATTACCCTCGCTTTGTGGACCTTTTGCAGACATCGAAAATGGTCGATTCCGCATTCTTCACGAAGGCGATGAGCAAAATCCCCACCATTGGTGAGCAAAATGCTTTCACCGGTGAGCAAAATGCTCTCTATGGTTACCAAAACATTCTACTCACCACTTTCACTACTAGTGCCACCTAAGATGGCCAAACAA
>JAWWLR010000155.1:59269476-59283851 GCA_035041075.1 Acraspis erinacei | reverse complement strand
CACAAATAGGGGGGAAGTACAAAATTCAATTGTGGAGCGCGAGGTAAATACATTATCGAGCGCGAAGCGTGAGATCCAACAGACGCACACCCTAGGCACGCTCAAACTGAAATTAAAAAAAAAACAATCATTTTTACCCTGATAACAAAATGGCTGAAAAAGTACATCCTACAATTTTTTCCACCTTTCAACTGACTATAAGTCGTTACTACTCAAATTTTACTTTTTATTAAAATTTTTGTTTACTTTGTGTGTTCTATTTATTGAATTTTGTTCATTTTATTATTATTTTTTTAATAGGAACACAATTGTCCCCTTTTTTTAAATCTAGCATCACCAAAAATTGAAGATTTCAGATGTATAGAAAAAATCTAGAAAATGTTAAATAAAATTGGTTTATTTCACAGCGTTTTAAAAAATATAAGAAAAATTTCACATCAGATTAAAAGATACTGAAAAAAAATATTTTAAGCAAATTTTTATATATTTTTGGAAATCTTGTCAAGTTGTAAAATATTTTAAAAATCTTTTCTTCAATTTACTCTAGAATTTTAGAGACATTTTTTTAGTTTCTAGAAACGTTTTAAAATTTTAAAAAGGCTTATTTTTCCGAAATTTAAAAAAATCTATATTTTTTCGAAGTTTTTTTAAATATCAAAAAATTGCCTTAAAATCTTCCGGATTCTTTTCTGAAAACTTTGGACATCTTTTGTATTTTTTTTTATGTTTCTAATAATTCTGTAAAAATTCAGTTTTCTAATAAAATAGCATTTAACATTTTTCTAGGATCCTAGAGAAATTGTTTTGATTCACTTGAAACCTTTAAGAGTTCTTAAGAAGCTTGTTTTTTCGATATCTTAAAAAATCTATATTTAAACAAATTTCAAATCTTCTTGATTCTCTTTGAAATTTTTGGACATTTAAAAAAAAAAACTTTTTCGATTTTCTCTTAGAATTAATTTTTTTAAATGAAAAATCATTTCTTAAGTGTTCTAAGAGTTAATTATTTTTTGACCTTTTTAAAACTTCGAAAACTTCGAAATATCTTTTAGAACAATTCACTTTTCCCAAAAATCTTAAAATCCAAAAAATTAAAAAAATGGTTTCATAATCTTCCAGATTATTAATTGACTTACATGTTTAGAAATATTCAAAACTTAAAATTAATATTTTAAAATAAAACCTAAATTATTAACTTTTTTCCTAGAAATCTTATTGATAGTACTAATAATTTTTTTGTTACCAGTAATTTTTTTGTTTCTAGTGCCGACAATGTTATTTTTACTGGTACCTACAGTGTAAATTAAGATATTCTGAGTTTTTGCCTATAATCCCATTCTTCTGATATCTTTAAAAACGGTGAAAAAGTTTAGAAGTTATATTGTGGTGGCAAAATGTGAAGGATAGAGTTATCTCCCAATGTTAAAAAATAATTTGCTATTAAAATGTTCTCTTTTATCAATAATGTTAAAAAACATTTAGAAATCAATTTTATCGTTAAACAAGAGTACTTATTTTATTAAAAAAAGATTTACATTTTTAAATGAAACGTATAAATATTATCTAACCAAAAAAGTTTTTGAAAAGTGTGTCATATATTTTCGAGATATTTGGTAACATAATTTTTTTTATATGAGAAAATCCCCTCTTACTTAAAAAAGTGCCCTATTTTTATTGAAATACTGAGCTGGTGTGATCTCCGCAAAAAGCTCATAAAAAGTCTTAAACATGACCATAACATTTCCTGTTGGCTTTTTATATCAAAATAAGAGGGGCTTATGGAATAATCTCATGGGAATAAAAGAGAATTTCACTTACTGAAATTGTTGTTTTTTCTTCTTTAGAAAGTGGTCATTGCAGTCAACTAACCAGCATGGAATTGCAGAGAGGTGATTCGGATCTGAAAAGTATATAAAATCAATTACTGTGTATATATTTCAAGATATTTCTCAGGTTATTTTGAATTGTTTTCTATATCACTTTAATTATTATTACTATTTTTGTCGGCTCGTGCTTAGGAAACGCGAGTGTGCAGTTGGTGAGTGAATTTTAAAGTTCCTCCGGCTTCATGATAGTTCAATTTTCAACCAAAAAAGATTATTTTTAAAAAAAGTTACATTTTCTAATAGATAGTTAAATTGAATTTTGTACCAAATTGTTCAATTTTCATGAGCCAAGAGACAAGAAATATGGGGCAAAGTTTTTGGAGGAATTTCAGTTTTTGAAAATTCCCATTAAATATCTTTAAGCCAATTTTTCAACGGAAACATGTACTTTTTTATTTATTTATCGAAAATGATACGTCAAGCGCGAGACCTGAATATGTCTGAGAGCGTAAAAAAGAAAAAGAAAACATTTCACTTCAAAGCTCAAAAAGTTCAATTTTAAGTTAAGGGGATTTTCAACCATGAAGATAAATTTTCGACCCAAAAAGACAAATTTTTAACAAAATAGATGAATTTTCAATTAAAATTTTTTTTTAACTAAAAATATCCATATTCAATCAAAAGTGGAATAGTTACTTTGTTCGACAAAGAAATTAATTCACAACGAAATAAAACGAATCTTGAACAAAAAGATTAATTTTGCAGTAAAAAGATATATTTTACCAAAAAACATGAATTTAGAAGAAAAAAAACACAAAAAAATGTTCCCATTGCAATTTGAAAAAAACCTTAATTTCCTCCTTTCCCCTAAAAAGTAAAAGAAAAAAATTCTGTTTTCCTTTTGAACAAAAATAAAAAAAGAGGAAAGAAAAATGAGAATGCAACCAAACAAATCCCCTTCCTTCTCTTTTTTATTTCTTTCGTCTTCTTTATTTTAACGACACTGAGAAACAGTGAGCGCGCTGATTGCTGGCTTTAACCTTACTGATTACTGGGGAAATTTTTTTTCGGTAAGCGCAGTGTCTGTTCTATCAATACAGGAAAGACAACCGTCTCCACCGTAATTATTAAGTTCCTCACCGTACTTGCTACGGTGAATAAAAAACGTTAATTCCTTTTTCCGAATATGGATTCCAGAATAAATTGAAGAGGGGCTCAATTTTAAATATCGAAATGGGAAAATGTTTTCATGAACGGACATTTACCACTTTATTTTTTCCACGTTGTCACTATGATGATTTATTTTGTAATGTTTGTAAAATGTCTTGATATTTTCTTATGATTCGCGTTTTTCAAAAGAAATGTTGTTACTTTTAATATGATATATTGAACGTTAATTGTTAAATTATTTGAAATCGTTCTGAAATTAGTGCAAGAATAAAAGCCTATCTGAAACCGACAACTTGGATTCTAATCCAATTTGAAACTCCAATCGCATGGACAATGTAATTTATTAGAGGTTACGAACTTCCGTGAAAGCTGAACCAATCTCAGAACTTTCAAGGAGCATTATTGTCTGATTACTCAAGAATCTCAGCATTCGTTTTAAAGAAACCTCTACACGTACCATCTCTAAATTAATGGCTGTGTATGCAACTACTGGTACCCGTAAATTTAACCGGTACGGTTAAAAATGTTATCAACTTATCCGAACTAAAGTTCTGTTTACCAGTACCGACAAAATTTGTTTTTCCGGATGCTATGAGACCGGAAAACTCTTTTCTTATTTGTAATATATTTCCATTAATATAATTACTAGCTGGCATGGAATTTATGAGAGGAAATTAATTCAAAAATTAAATAATTTACTTTTATAAAAAAGGGACCTGTCACGGTGGTACCTTCTCGCTCCCCGCGAGGTTTTGTAGAGGCATTGAAAACCCTAACATGTTAACATAACAAAATTTATAACTCGTAAATGATTTGAGATATCGATTTGAAAAGTTTGTAGGTAGGAATTTTTGTTGAAAAATTTATTTTAGGCTACAAAATTCAACAATTTGGTAGAAAATTTAAATGATTAGTAATTGGTTGGAAGTTTATGTATTTTGTTGAAAATTTATTTTTAGGTGTAAAAAATCATTTTTGGGGTTGAAAATTCAGTTGATTTGATGAAAATTCGCCCTTTTCGCTTGAAAATTCAACACTGAGAGAAAATCCAACTTTTTGACACAATTTGAAACTGTTTTGTAGAAAATTTGATTTTATATTGAAAAATTATTCTTATAAATGAAAATGTAACTACACCAATTTTGGTAAAAATTGATCTTTTATTTTAGTTAAAAAGTCCTACTATTTATTTAAAAATATTAAGAATCTAGCATCACATCCATTTTTCAAAGTATCCAGTCCTTCTTTATTCACTATCTGCCCCCTAAAGGTTTACAGGACTTCCGTCTTGTTTAAAAATTCATTTATTTGGTTAAAAATGCAGGCATTTTTTGAAAATTCGTGTACTTTTTGGTAGAAAATTAATGTTCTGTGTTCAAACATCGTTTTATTTTTGATAAAAATTAATTTTGTAACTAAAAATTTAACTATTTTATTGAATATTTAACCGATTGGTTGAAAATTACCTTTTTTGTTGAAAGCTACAATATTTCTTGAATTTCAAAGCAAAATTGGAATTCCTGAAAGTATTCGTCGAAATAAATTGAGTTATATTATGAATCACGCAATTTGCACACATGATGCTTTTAACGGATTTACATAATCCAAATATTTGCATGAAATTCTATGGTTCCGGAATGTGCCGTAGATTTAAATAACTGTAGAGACAAACAAATTTAATATTTATAGTTGTTGCAGGCTCGGATTATATGGAATAGGTATAGAATTTCTAAAAGGGTTTCTGGGAAACTTAAAAATATCTGACCTATACCAGTTTGTTCGTTGGCAGTCAACGTATTTTTTTTTTTAATCTGCATAGAAAATAATTACCGTAAATTTCATTTAGATCATGTTCGCTTTTTCTGAATTTGTTGCAAACGAATTGTATCTTATAAAGTTTAAAAAAAATTCACCATTTTATTTTTAAAGTATTGGATTTTACACATTATATTGATTGAATTCATTCAAATTAGGTAAATATCAAATTTAAAACTTTATTATATTTAAATAGTTTTTTTAACATGATTAGAAGAAAGTAAGAGTTTAATAGTTCACGTGTTTGAAAGGATAAAAAAATTTTGAAATTTGAAACCATTATAGTAAATATTTTTAATCTCAGCCCTAAAATCAATTGTTAAAAGCATTTTGGATTTTAAATTTCAGATTTGTTGAAACTTAAATTAAATATATTAATGATTTGAAATAAAAATATCTACTGCTACAAAAATTCATTAAAAATGTATATTTTTTTATGGAAAATCTAACTACTTGGTCCAAAGTTGAATTACTTTGTCAAAGATTTATTGTTTTGATTCTTTATTATTTGAAAAATTCAGTGTTTTACTGAAAAATTAACTTATCCATTTGTTCAAAATTCATATTTCTTGATCGCAAATTAATCCTACTGGTTAAAAATGTGTATGTTTGGTTTTAAAATTAATTTCTTTTGGACGAAAATTAATCTTCTTGGTGGAAAATTCGTATTTTTGGTTTTAAAATTCATTTCTTTAGTAGAAGTTTGATCATTTTTTATTGAAAATTTATATTTTCAGTTTAAAATTTAACTATTTGTTTAAAAAATAATTTTCGTTTGTTAAACATTGATATTTTTCGAAAATTACTCTTCTTGGTTGAGAATTCGTCTTTTTGACTTTATAATTAATCTTTTTAATCGAAATTTAATCTTTTTTGGTTGGAATATCAACAATTACATTTTCAGGTTAAATTTTGATCTTTTTATTTAAAAATTTGACTTTTTGGTTGAAACTTCAAGTTATTTTGCTAAAGGTTATCTTTTTGGTTGAAAATTTAATTTTTCTGGGAAACAATCGTCTATTTTCACAAAAATTTGGTCGTTTTGAGACTCACTGATTCGGAAAAACTTCATGTTACCATGGTGCCTGTCGTCATTGTGGTCCCTGTGAGCACGATAACTTTCATAAGAATTATCGGATTTGGATAGCGGTTTGGCACACTTTTTTAAGGCCCAAATTATAATTACAAAAAATAATAAAAAATGCCCTAGTTAACAATATGTCTAATGTTGATTTCCAGATACTTAATTATTGTTAGTATACTAAAATCGACTATAGTCGATTTTTCAAATATAATGAAAGCCAAATAGATCCATGATGCCGCAAATTTGCATCGCGAAGGCTGGGAGTTGTAAACAAGGGTTGGCATTATGGACATTAAGCTTCATCAAGGGTAGAATATACAAAGATAACTTAATTAAGGTTGGCTCTGAGACTCAAAACAATGCCGTTAGTCCGCATGCTGTTTACACTAGCTGTGACTACTAGAGATACGGTTATCCTATCTAGGCACATTGCACATCTAGATGTAGAATGTAGATAGAGGTCTCCCATCTTATTGGCAGGTGCTGTTGTTGGAAATTGCTTTAATCATATTGGTTATTACTTCCTCCTGTTATAAATTCGATCTTAATTAAGCTGACATAACCACAGGACATGTAGGGGAAACCAGTGCGAGGTCGATAGAACAACTTTTGAAGTCCTAATATTAATAAATAGTGAAATATTGATAAATACATATTTGAAGCCTTTCCGATCAGTTGTCGAAAAACATAGTGTATAAATAACAAATTATTATTATTAATAACAATTATTTTTTAAACTATTTATGAAAAATTGATGCGCTTTTCTCCCCATTTTTAAGAAACTTCCCCATCATCTAGTTTTTCGATTAAATGCAAACTGAATTAATAAAGCCCAATAATAAATTGATCGTGGCTTTTTGCGACCCTTAGTAAAAATACTAATTTGTGGCTTTGTGGCTTTGGGGTCCTAAATCTTCTTCAATGTACAGAATTTCTGAAAACTAAACCAAGAATCCAACGACCAAATTTGGGAAACCACCATAAAATGTTCCAATTGCAATTTATTGCAATAATTGCAATAGTAACATTTTATTGTGGTTGTCCCCATTTGGTCATTGGATTCTTGGTTCTGTTTTCTGGAATTCTGCACATTAACTTAATTATTGGACGCTAAATAGGATTTTAAATTTGATTTTAATCTCATTTAAATTTCTTAAATTTGATATCTTCTTCATCATTTACAGGCCCCAAAGCCACAAAACCAAAAATGAATATAATAGCCAATAATAAAATCCAAATATTTTTGTCTAAAAGTTAATCCTTTTCTGTTAAAAATTTAGCGTGGCCTCAGGTCAGGGAATTTCACTGGTCAGGGAAAAAGTTAGAGGAAAGACAAGGATTTTGAAAATGTAGTTTTGCGGCTATACTTAAAATCGATCATTTAGTTTAAAATTTGATTATTTCGTTGAAAATTCAACTATTTTCTAAAAAAGTAGTCTTTTGTGGTGGGAAAATCCAATGTTTTGGATAGAAAATTTGCCTTTTTGAATTTAAAATCTATCTTTCTTGGTTGAAAATGATATTTTTGTTAAAAATAGTAGTTTTTGTTGAAAATTCGACTTGTTAGTTTAATAATTTAACTGTCTTATGCGAAGTGCTTTTTTGGCTTGAGAATTCCACCGTTTGGTTGAAAAGTCATCTCTGTTGGTTGAAAAGTTAAATATTAAGTTTAAAATTAAACCATTTGCGGCTGAAAATCTCTCTCTTATGTTTCTCTTATGTTTCTTGGTTGAAAATTATTATTTTTTTAAGTCAACTATTTGATTGGAAATTCATTTTTTTTATCCGAAATTATTTTTTTATTAAAAAAGCTCGAATCTTTTGTTAAAAATTCGTTATTGTCCTATATTAATTTTAGTTAAAAGAATTTATTATCCTATTATTCCTCAGCAATTACTAATTACTGACTTCATAAGTCTTAATAGTAAACATATTACAGTATCAAAAATTCTCCAAAATAAAAGCAAAATATGAAGAAAGTATGTTTATGGCTCACAATATTTTTAAATTGTTTATTACTGTTAAGGGCAGCATTATTTCTGCATGATGTTCAATTTAATTAAAAAATTGGACTGTTCCAAATTCAAAATGTAAAGATTCAGAATTAAATACATACAAATGTGGAATTAAAGAGTTGCAATTTAAAAACCGTCGCAGGTAAAAATTCGTTATTTTGACGCCTCTAAATATAGACCATTATGTAAATTAATAGCGGACTCCTGAAAACAGTACAAAAGAATAAATACAATTTTTTCGTCTTGAAATTGTCTTGCCCTCAAATTTAGAAGTGAACTTAAATTAAGCAAAAATTTATCTGGATTCAGGTAAATTTTTACTGAATTTCTGACTTTTTTCTGGATTCAAATCCAATTTTAATCATTTCTCCATATATTTAAAAAAAAGTTTTGTCATATGAATGAAGCATTCGACTTTGAGGAATTTGAGTTTATACTAATCAAACATATAACTATTTGAAAGGGATGAGTTAAAGTGAAACTATCTTAACTTAGATAATATCAGATTTAAAAAATCAAAATTGCAGACTTTAAATTGGTTGTGCTAGAAACATAAAATATGTAAGTCGACTTCCAAACTTTGTATAATAGCTGTTTCTAATAGTCTTGCAAAATTCAAAAGTTGGAAAAAATATTGGACTACTCATTCCGCATTTTAGGACCATGAGACACTTTATGGTACACATTTATGTCCAGTAAATTAATTTGGAAACGTTTGATAATGGACTTTTTAAAGATTTATAAACTAATTTGAGGAACGAAATTTAAGTAGATGGTTTCGTCACCAGATTTAAAAGCAAGTTGTTTAGTTGGGGGCGACGGGAAAGAATTTTTACCGAATTTTTCTACATACAAACTATAAACCTACTTTATCTAGACATAAAATTATTAGTTTTAAGTGAAATTTGTTGTTTCAAGTAAGGGTTGGGAATTTATAAGAATTTGTAAGTTTAAGATATCTTGGACGGTAAAGCACCAGTCGAATCGGTGGCACACATCTAGCACCTCTCCTTGTTAGATAATTGCTAGAAATTTGCGTTTTTTTTCTAAAATTTTCAACATTACTCTGACCTTTTCGATATGAATAAGAAATAAATAAACTTTAGAGAGAACCGGCAGATGGATTGAATGGAATTTAAAATAAGAAAATTAATGTTTAAATAAAAAAGAAATGAATTTTCGACAACGTAGTTGAATTTTTTGACCCCCCAGATACATCTTGAAGAAAACAAACGAATTTTTAGCAAAGCAATTCAATTTGAATTTTCTTTAAAAAAGGATAAAACAGATTTCTTTAAATAATGGGAAAATGGAGGAGTAGCAGAAAGAGTGTGAAGTATGAAATCACTCAGAGTATAGCTCAGAGTATATACGTGGGGTTAAAGATTCGCCATTTTAGTTTAAAATTTATTTATTTGATCGAAAAATTAACTATATTGATGAAAATTTGTTGGTTATTTTTGGTTGAAAATTTTACTACTCTATTTTTTGTAGAAATTTCATCTGTTTCATTTGAAACTTTAACTCTTGATTAAAAATTCAACTATTTGGTTGAGAAATGTACTTTGTTGAAGATTGATTTTTGTTGGTAGAAATTCAAGCATTCTGGTGAAATATGCAACGGTTTTGTTAAAAACTGTTAGGTTTTAGTTGAGAATTAACCTGGTTTGTGGAAAACGCGTCTTTTTTTATTGAAACCAACTGTTCTAAATTAAAAATGTTAATCTTTTTTTGTTGAAATATTAACTATAATATTTTTGGTTTAAAATTATTTTTTTGTATTGAGGATTATTTTGTTCAACTCAAAATTTAACAGTTTGGTTGGAAATCTACTTTTTTGTTGAAAATTCGTATTTTTTGGTTTTAAAAATTTGTTCGTTTTTTGTTAAAAACAATTTTGTTTTAATAAAAAATGAACACTTGCAGTTTTGATTGTAAACCGATCTTTCTTAATTTAATTATTCAACTATTTAGTTGGAAATTTATGTTATTTGGTAAAAATTTGTCTTCTTCAGTATAAAACTAATGTTCTTGGTTAAAAATTCCAACTATTCGGCTTAAAAAAAATTATTTGGTTAAAAATTCGTCTTTTTCGGTAGAAACTGAATCTTCTTAGTTGGTATTTCAACTGCTTAGTTGATACTTCTATAATTTTTCGAAAATTTGTCTTTTATGATTTAAAATTAATCTTCTTAGTTGAAAATTCAACTATTCGGTTAAAAATATATTTATTTTGTTAGAAATTCGTCTTTTTTAGAAAGTCAATCTTCTTGGTTGAAAATTCAACTATTTGGTTCAAAGTTGGTGTAGTTTTTGTGAATTCGTCTTTTTTGTAGAGAATTTACCTTGGTGGCTGAAAATTAAATTTTTTTATATAAGAGTCAACAGTTCAGTTGAAACTTTAATTGCTGTGTAGCAAGCTCATACTTTTAGTTTGAAAATTCAACATTTTTCATTAAATTCTTTTCTTTATTGACTGTCAGATCTTCCTTAGTTGAAAATTCATTTCTCTTTAAATTTGAAAACGCATCTCGTTTGGTAGAAATGTATCAATCTTTTTAATTAAAAAATTAAACTTTCGTCAAAAATGAATCTGTTTTAGTTGAAGATTCAACTATTTTCTTGCAAATTCGTATTTTTTGGATCAATTAATTAGTTAATTCATAAAAAACAGTATCATTGTACTAAATCTCCCCTCACCCCAAATTATCTTACGTAATTTTCGGTTAATTTATTCGGTAAAAATGACATAAAATTATGGCTTAGAATACGATATGTTAAATATAAAATCGGTCTCTTATTGTTTTGATAGTCATTTCCTTAAACCTTAGAAATATTTCACTGAGCAGGTGTGACAAAAATAACAAAAGAACACTGATGCTTTCTTGTGGAAATGGTACTCTCTTCTTAACCACATACCTCAACGGAAGTAGGGACTGAGATAACATTTATAAGAAGTGCATCAGATACACTATTGTGAAACATTTACCAATTATCAACACATAAATTAACGTAATTTTCTTCAAAGTATATATTATTTCAAAGGAACGTGGTTGTATTGCGTAAGTAATTCTTAATTAAGAAATGTGCTACAGAAATACATATATTCATATAGAATTTGACGAGTTCATCAGATAGATAAAGTTTTCTAATAAATATTATATTTGATAAAAATCAAGTGCTTTGAATTAAATTAATTAATATGATATTTGCTTCGTATCTTTAAAGTAATTAAAACTATCAGTCCGAATTTTCTATCAACACCAGGTGGAAACTCCACTGAACCGAGGAATCGACAAAAATAATTGGGAGTTTCGACAAATCATGAAAACCCGGAAATGAGCTTTAATCTGTGTTCTAACTCTTAATTTATTTCCGTGTTAAAAAAAAACATTTTCCGGAAGGGAACGTCCATTGATTACGTAAGAATGATTTTTGAAATACTAGACCCCCTTTCCATATTAGAAGGATCCATAAGACCCCCCCCCCCCAATCGTATTACGTAAGATTTAATAAAAATAATTATTTTAATAAAAATAAAATAACAAAACAAAATAAAATGATGATTTTCACCTTGATTTCAAGGGATTTCAAAAGATGTGAAAGATTTCCAGTGCTTTGAAAGTATTTCCACAGATTTAAGGGTTTTATATTATTATAAGAGGCTTCCAGTATTTCATGAGATGCTGAAGGATTTTGATGGATTTTGAGGGATTTTAAGGGATTTTAAGGAATTAATACCAATTTTCGAGGATTTCAAAGGATTTTAAGCGATTTAAAAATATTTTTTAATAAGTGAAAGAATTTTAAGAGAATTCAAATGATTCCAAAGTATATGCACATATTTTAAAGGATTTCTCAAAATATCGAAACATCTTATGAAATTTCACAGTATTTCCGAATATTGTAAAGGATTTTTAAATATTTCAAGGATTCTTAATAGTTTTTAAAAGATTTTAATGGATTTTTAAGCGGTTTCGTATAAGATTTCAAAGTGATTTCCAAACAGGTCACTGGGTTATTTGAAGGAATTTAAAGAGATTTCAAAATAATGGAAAAGACGGGATTTCAAAGGATTGGAATGATTTGTTGGGATTCAAAAAATTTTATGAAAAGCTTAAACCAGATTTCTAGAATGGTTTAACTCTTAAACTTTTGAATTAACCAAGTGGTTCAACTTTCAACGAAGTAGTTGAATTTTCAACCAAAAAGATTAATTTTTCATTAAAAATTTCGAATTTTTAACAAATAAAATACATTTTTAAACGAATAGTTCAATTTAACCAAGAAGATTAATTATCTACCAAAAAGGACGACTTTGTAATAAAACACATCAATTTTTAACCAAATAGGTGCACCCTCAATAATTTTCATAATTTTTCTACCAAATAGTTGGATTTTTAAACTAAAAAAAAGCCATTTTTAACACAAAATGGAAGAATTAAATTTCCATCAAGCTAATGAATTTCCAATTTTAAAAGATTAATTTTCTACAGCAAATTTGAAATTTTTAACTAAATAATTATTTTTTAATAAAAAATTAATTTTAAACTAGAAAAAGAATTCTCAACAAAGTAGTACAAATTTAAACCAAGGAAATGAATTTTCAAGTAAAATTATCAATCGTTTACCAAAAAAGCGGTATTTTTAAGAAAGTAGATTAACTTTCAACCAATGAGTTAAATTTTGAACTTAAAAAGATGAATTTTCAACAAAATAGTTGATTCCTCAACCAAAAAAGATTAATTTTCAACCAAGCAGTTGCATTTTTAACCACGAAAGATTACATTTCTAGCAAAAGTGATGCATTTTTAAATCAAAAAGACGAATTTTCAGCAGTAGTTAAATTTTCAACTAAGAAAGATGGTTTAGTCAGTAAAAAAATTTTACCCAAAATGTAAACTTTTCAAGCCAAAAAAAAGCTTTCTACAAAAAAGTTGAATTTTTAATAAAATAATTAAATTATCAACCAAAAAGATTAATATTCCACTAAAAAAGACAAATTACATGAATGCTTATCTCAATAACTAAATTTTTTACAAATTTCATAAATTTTCTACCAAATGGTTGAATTTTTAAACTCAAAATATAGATTTTTAACCCAAAAGGAAATAATTATAATTCTATTAAGTAAATGAAGAGCCTATAATATTATGTGTAATATATATTATGTGGCTGAGTTCAGGATAAATGCGCAGACTATATTACAAAAAGTATGTACTGATACTGTTAAGAGATCTATATGATCACGAGGTCAGGCAAAGGCTCTATTCAGGTCATAACAGATGCCATAGATTTGTGATCGAGGAACTATAAGCTGGAAACCAAATAGATTGATTCTCTAGATCTTGTTAATCGCGTAGGCATATAAAAAGGAATAATTTGTAACAGTTCAGGACAGGCAATTCTACCACGAATCAATTTAAACAAGAATAGGATGCTGGAAAATGTGCGTCTGTCCTGAAGAATGAAAACATTAAATTGTTTACAAGAGTATTCAAATCAGATCATGGCGGTTGGTAGATTTCAAGCTTTTTCTAATTGAGGCATTTCAGAAACCTTCTTTGACATATTCCAGCTTATTTCGTACCAAAGTTTGCAATAACTTAATCATTGTTGAAATGTTTTAAAATATTTTACAGATTCTAAATAAAAATCCTAGTGATTTATTAGTGCAAGATACAATATTTTTCATATGCACATCAAAATATATTTCTTGTGTAATTATAATTCCAAGGTCAAAAAATGTAGACACTCTTTGACAACAACCCCTTATTTTATGTATTGAGAGTTAATTAGCTTATCTCTTTTGCCAGAACGAGGCATAGTGATAATCCAGCACTTCTGAAAAATAATTTTAAGTTTATTGGTTGTGCATCAGTCAAAAAATCTATTAATATTATCTTGAAGATACACACAAGAAGTTATATCAAAGATAGGATAGGACAACTTCAAATCATCTGCATAAAAATAATGATAGAAACTGAGGTAAGCAGAAATTAAAGCTCAGCAAGTTGATAGCAGTTGATCAGCAAGAAATAAATTCATGCCGTTTGAACGAAATCACATGAAAAGCCACCCGAGACATAAAATGATAAATATATAATTCGAATATTTTAGAGAATCCACAAGAAACCAATATGGGTCTATAATTAACAATAGGAAATTTGTCACCCTTCCTCAAAACAGGACAAATACGGAAAGTTTTCCAGACAGGAGAAAAATTACGAATTTGAGTAGAAAAATTGAACAAACTTTTTAGTGGAGGAAGCAAAAATTTAGAAGATTTTTTGATAAGATATGATGAGATTAAATAAAGTTGAACTGTATTAATACGGCCATCCAATAATATTCTTACGATATGAATAGGATATTTGTTATTCCAATCAGTTTCTGGGAGATTAAATGGATTATAAGCTTACATAAAATAATCTGCAAAAGAATTTACAATATCCATAGGATTGA
>JAWWLR010000155.1:59241727-59251841 GCA_035041075.1 Acraspis erinacei | reverse complement strand
CGCCTGAAACAAAAGACCTTGGATACTAATGGACCCAAGTGAGGAACCTCACATGAAGACTTTGTGAGGATCTTTACATGGGGTGATCAGCCACTTGGGTCGGAGCAGTTGTACGGAATCACCTTATTATTTAAATAAATAATACGACAGTTCTATATCAATCTAAAAATTCTATAACCACTTCCTCACACTACTCCCTTCCCCACCGAGTGAGTCACGTTATCATGCCAACTTTGGTAGTATCTTCTTTGGTTTCAATACAAAAAAACCCAATTTTACCAACTCTGAAGTTACCTACAACAAAAATTCACTTCTGATTTTTCTGTTTGGACGTCTCATTTAACGATTCTTAGTATAATGAAAATCACCTGTCGGATTTAGTTTATGATGATGTGCCTCATTTTGTTGTTCGTGATAAGTTCATGTAGGCACCCAATATTGATTAATGGTCTTATGTTCGTCGATAGTATGTGAAACATATTGACTCTTTTTGCTGAGATCCTGAAAAGAACCATTTTGTTAGAAATGTCAATCTGAGATCAAAACGTCCTGTAAATACGTAGTCACATGTTAGAAGTTTCATAGTTGGCTTTTTGTGTACTATACATTTCTTTTCCATTGTACGAGAAAAGACCAGTTTATTATTTCTTTTACGAAGGACTGCATAGGGAGTTTTACTTTTTATGTCTGGTGTGCCATTCCCATTGAACTTTTATTTATAGCTACTATTTATAGCTACTATTTATAACTAAACACTGCACTTAATTAGTCCAGACGCGATCCATTCCTGTTGGGTGAATGATCTGATTCCGGATGTTTTTGGTACATTAGATCCATTTAGGATGAATAAAAGCTGTCTGGACACATTTGCTCTCCGACAAATATTTACTGCACAAATGCAACTATGTAATAGGAAAAAAATACTTTCTGCAATGTATAAAAAAATATCATCTGAATGAGGAATATTTTGTTCAATTTGAAAAATAACAGCCGAAATAAAAATTTTCTATAATAAAAACTATTTCTCCAAAGTTGATAATTTTCAGGCAAAATAAATTTTTATTTTAGGATTTTCTGAACCACCTTTTTTTCATCTGAACTAGGAAATTTAGAATCAATATGTCAAATATTAATATCTGAAAGATTTCAAATGATTATATGTAATAATCTTCAAATTGATTCCTTTACTTTTGTCCACATTGAAACTCCTACATATGTTTTCGCTCTTTTTTGCGTGTTTTTTTGCCTCGCGGCTTTTCAGTAACGTGAAATTATTTCCTCTGCATGAAAATGCGGCTTATCTTTGATTTTTGAGTTATTAATTTTGAAAATTACAGTCAAAATCGGAGATAGTGCCTGTTTTTAAGTTGACCTTGAACCTAACTATCCGAACATAGTTCCACTCCGAACGTAAACAGTCAAGGGCGTGCGAACCGTTTCCTGTGGATTTTACAGCATGGTAAAAAATATTTATAAAATTGTATTTCTGATTCAGAGCCAAGGTTAACCAAAATATTTAATAGAAATGAGGAAGAAAGTTTGCTGCTACGGGTTAAAATAATTGTGTTTCCTGCTTACGCGGGCTGTTGAGCATCTCGTTTAAAAGGAGAGCTTTCTCTTGAATAATCGGTCAAGATACTCTGCCGCCCACTGGATTAAACTATTTGAAGACAGCAGTATCCAAAAGCACATACATTTTTTGCAACTATGTATGCATAAGCGAAACATTTCTTTAAAAATTACTTCAAGTGAGAAGCAGGCACCTCTGCGTAATGGCATAATGCATGCGACGCAGTTTCATAGCCAGCTATACGAAGATAGTATTTAGCATATTTAGGCTTGAATTCATTTTTTCAAGCTTCAGTGATAAATCATCTGATTTTCAACGTTTTTACCATAATTTAACTTCAAAGATTTGCAATATTTTAAATTCTTCCACTTTGACGGGTGAAAATTACAGTAAATATGGTTTTTTGGTATATAAATCTCATTTTTTAATAATAAAATCTATCCAATAATTTTGAATATCATTTCATGCTAAATATGATATCTCTTAATAATTTGTATCATATTTAATATTGTCTGAAATTCCAATTTATGATTGTAATTTTTAATGCGAAATTATGAAAGAGTCAAATGTTTGAGTTGTTGGAACATGTTTCGCTTCAAAAGTTTAAATTCGCAAATATTTCTTTTAAAGTATCTTAATTTTGATATTATCAATCACGAACGTTTTCAATTTATTAGTGTTTAGTTTGTTATGTTAGCTTTGTTAGACAGATACAAATAATTTGCAATGTACTGTTCTTAATGCCTTTTTAGAATTATTAAATTTTTAAGATCATTACATTTGAACTTATTCTCCCTATTAAAAAGCTTTTATATATTTTGTATTTATTTTGTGAGATTCAAATTGAAAACTATAAAAATTATTAGTTTAAAAATTCAATGTTAAGTCAAACGTTAGAACAAAGATATCAAGAACAAATATTACAGAAAGACTTCACAAATATTTTAAAGATTTCAAATAATTCAATTATTTGAAATTATCAACGAATGCAAAAGATTCTACTAATCCCTTGGTTTTATTTTAAAATGTGCTAAAACCTTAATGGTCTTCTAAAATCCTTCCAAATCTTCCGAAATTCTAGGAAATTCTTTAAAACCCCATAACATTTTTTTTAATTCCTTAAGAAGATCCTGTAAAGTTCATTAAAATAACTTATAGAGAGCCTTTCAATTATCCATGGAAGTACAGAAATCTTCAAAAGTCTTACAAATTCGCTTTAAAATATTGAAATATTTTTTAAATATTCATAAAACTTTGAAATTGTCTGAAATCCCTTGAAATCTTTTTTAGTATGCAAAAATCTCATAAATATCCTATGAAATTATTTCAAATTTTGCGAGTTCAAGAAAATTCTTTAAATTGAAGTAATCTTCAAATCTTTGAAATCCTAGGAAACCCCTTAATTCTTGTGAAATTCTTTGTAATTTCGAGAAATATATTAAAATGTTTAGAATTTCATACATATTAAAATCCATTAAAAATCACTTAAAATCCTTATCATGTTTAGGAAATTCTTTGCAATCGCTCAAATTTTGCTTTATTTTTCGAAAAGGCCCTAAAATCTTTGAAATTATATAATTTTTATTCAATCCCTTTGACTGCCGTAAAATCTTTAAAATCTTCGAGAATTCCTTAAAATATTTAAAAGCTTTGTAAACTCCTTAAAATAGATAATCAAAACTCTTCTGAATCCTACCAATTGCCTTGAAAAGTGTTAAAATCTTTTTATATACCTCGATGTTTTTCAATTTTTCAAAATTTTAAAGAGTGTGAATACAAAATTTCTTATACAAAAATATTAATTTTAATTAACTTAAATATAAATTATAAAGAGATAAGACAAAAGATTGTAAGGTTATAATGACTTGAAAATTCATTTTATCTGGACATTATCCACTTTGGAGAAACAGTATTTATTATAAAAAAAATGTGTATTTCGGTTGGTATTTTTAGAACTCCACATAATATTTATCGATCAGATGAGATTTCTCAGATATCTCAGAATGTATTTTTTGTCATTACTTTGCCTATATTAGTCTCTTTTCTGCAATAAATATTCTTAGGAGAGCAAGCATGTCCAGGCAGCTTTTATTCGTCCTGGATTAATCTAATGAAATGCAAAAATAAAATTGAAATATGTTTAATAAAAAGCAGCAGTTAAGAATAATTTTAGAAAATTATTGACTTCCTTCCACTTACAGCTTATAATCCATAAATATATAATTTTTAATAAACTATTCTCCAGAAATCCCTTGAGTAATTTACAGATTCGAACAAAGTATATAATATATAGTGCCTTAAAGGTTTAGTAATTATTATGATAACATTTTTTAAAAGTAAAACGCCGAAGAATATCTGTAAGCTGAGAGCACGTAGAATGTGGTATGGAAATTGAATGCCAACGGAGTTTAGTGATCAAATTTATACGGGGTGCCTTTTTTCTCTTAGTAAAGTGAATCTTTTCTATTTAAAAATAACAAGACCATCTTACATGGTTTCAGTTTTATTATTAGCGTTTGAAGGTGGTTTGTTTTTGTTCTTTTCAAACGCTTATTTTTTCCGAAATAAATAAACCTTTAATTTTTTGTTTTAAAAGGTATGGCTGTTTGAAAATACTTTCTCCTTAAATTTCCTTACGTTTTTTGCAGAAATAAATATGTAATTCAAACGATATAAAACTGTTGCACGTCTAATTTGAAAATTATAATTATATCAACTCCACTTTAAAGTTGCTCATATTTAAATTGCCATTTTTAAAATAATATTTTATATCAATGACTGTGGCTATGTGTACCCAAATGTCTAATTTTTGACAGTATCATTATTTTATTTAAAAAATGTTAAAAATTAAATTCTGTTTCTGTCATCTATTTGTCCAGTTTCTTACATTGTACTCACAATAAAATTGATGTTTCACTTCCGGTAAAATTCTAATAATGCTGAACTTACCTGAAACAGCAAATTTAAAGCAAGATAGTAATTTATTACATCATTATACATAATTAATAGAGATTTAGATTTCCATCAAAACATTTTTAATAATTTAGCAACAATATCCCTACTTTGTATTTTAAAGACGAATTTCAAATTTTAAGTTGCTAATTCTAATAAAATTTATAAGTAATATATCGTATAATATGTCATGTATATCATCTCAGAAACTCTCATGTACATCAGTAGATACAAAACCAATGCTACTTTTTTCCTATTCTGTTCAGTTTAATTTTTAGGTTTTTTTTTAGTTGTAGTTAAACAGTTCGAAGCCTGATATAATTAGACAAAGAATTAAATTATGTCAGCGTTAACTTATGTTTATGATATAGCACTAATGAAAAATTGTTTTAAATTTAGCTTTTACATGATATATTACCTTTAACGGAAACCAAATTCAAAGGCCCTGTCTCTCCAAATCCTAATAATCCAGTGCTTGATACGCTCATTGATTATCCTCGATCAATGTTGAGGGTTTACAGTGTTCAGGTTTCAAAGCCACAAGTGCTTTGAAACAACGTAGACCATGAATATTCTATTTTCATTACAAAGAGAATTTCTCTAAAGTGTTAAATTAATGGATATCAAAATGATTGCGAGATGTGTATTTAAAATAATATTAGTTACGTTGTAGAAAAGCTAAGAGCTGTTGATTTCTATTATTTAAAAGTGAAAATATTAACTGACCTGGACAAAATGCTATTTAATCAAAGAATTTAAACATCGGGTTGCCGCCTCAGAAGAAATACGTACACTCAGAAAACCATTTGGTTGCAGGAACAAAATTCTTTTTGTTTTAACCAGAGAATATGGTTATTATGTAGATAAAAATTATTTGGGTAATTCAAATAATGGTTTTGGTTGTTTTAACCAAATACCTTATTAGATTCAGTAATTGGTTAATTCAAACAGTAAATTGCGTTTGTTTAATCAAATAGTTTGTTAAATCAACCAACATTTGTTTCATTAAATAAAATGTTCATCTATATACCAAAGAAAACATTTTAATTGGTTCAAGAAACATTTTTTCTGCGTGTACCTCATTCCCATTTTTGCTTTTATTAATACATTTTCTTACGGATTAGCAGGACTGCAATACAGTCATTTCAGTAAATATTTTAAGTTACTTTTTATTAACTTTAAAAAAATCACTATAGTCACTTTTTTTAAAGGAAAAGGATTTAGGATACGTTAATCAATTTAATCCATCTCATTCTAAATTTTACCTTAAACAAAAAGAAAATCTATGTATAAGATATATTGTAAACTACACTTAAAAAATGATTTGTTTGAATCAACAAAATTTTAGGTTGTTCAAAAAAAGAATGTGTTTATTATATGGACAAAAAAATATTTGGTTGTCCCAATTCAATTCTTCGGCTATTTTAAACAAATCCTTATAGGTAGATTGAGTATTTGGTTCATTCAATACAAAAATTCAAAATACTATTCAATATCAGACTTTGCACTCTTTCCCTTATTCCCTTCTTTTCCCCCTTTTTCTTATTTTTGGTCAAGATTTCATATTTTGGTTTAAAATGTAATTATTTAGTTAAACATTTAATTACTGAATTAAGAGTTCATCTATTTTGTTAAAAATTCATATTTTTTGGTCAAAGATTAAACTGTTTTGTTAAACTTTCCTTTTTTGGCATGAAATTGTAGTAAAAATTTCAACTATCAGGTTAAAAATTAATGCATTTTTGTTGAAAATTCGTCTTTCTTTTAAATTAATGGTTTAACCTGAAATTTTACCTATTCCATTTTTGGTTAAAAATATATCTTTTTTGTAGACAATTCAAGATTTATAGATAAAAATGCATGTTTTTGTTTAAAATTGGTCTTTTTCTTTCATTAAACGAAACTTAGTTTTTTCGGTTTAAAATTTCATTATTGTATTTTTGGGTAAAAATGTATCTTTTTTAGTTGAAGATTCGTCTTTTTTTTTAGTAGAAAATTAATTTTCTTGGTGGAAAATTCATCTTTTTGGTTGAAAATTAATGTTTTTGTTCAAAAATTCACGTCTTATGATAAAAATGTCATCTTTAATTAATCTGCTTTGTTGAAATTGCAATATTTCTAATTGCAAAATAAAGAATTTTAAGCGTTTCATATTGAAGTCAGTAATGGTACCTTGATTACTTTTGATTGAGAAAAAATTTACTCCCCTATTATTCCTATATCTTCGTGCAAAAGCACCGTATTTCCCTTGTTTTCAGAGCAAAGTAAAGTCTGCAGTATTAAAATTAAAATAATTGAATCTATGCCAGAAAATAATTTTAAGGATTAAACATGATTTGAATTAATATTTATGTAATGATATCTGACGGAACTATTATCATTTTAATTACATCCTCTGCTTTAGATACGGATTCAATAGAATCAGTGCTATTGATTCATACTTATTCTTCTCTGTACATTTAAATGTCACAGTAGACCCCAAGGATATTTTTATAGCCAAATTTGATAAAAAGCTGCAAATAGTTGACCACTACTTTGAAAATCATGAATGTATGACTGTCAATGTAGTTGTCAACTATTTTCTGGTTCTCATCCCATGTACGAATAAAAATTATTGTTCAGGTTTTCTGCGAAGTAAATATGAAATAAAATATTTTCAAATTATATTTATTATCATGTAAACAAACTGAAATTAATTTAACAAGTAATATTTTTCTTTATGCTCTAAAATGTATTCCACGTACCATATGTTTTATAAGAAAATTTGCCAACGTCTTCCTTTCATTTTTCAAACTTTGCAGAAGAATGTACAGTAATATGCGTTTGAAGAAGATTCAGCTAACTCCCTTTCATCTTCTTGATCGAATACATCCGGAAATGTTTTATAAAAGAGAGTGATATATGTACAGAATATAGAATAAGACCATATACAGAATATGAAAGTATATATGGTGGTAATACTCGTTGAATTACATATAACGAAATTGTGGCCATGTTTTTATCCTGTAATTTTGTACTTATTTCCTTTGTGAAATCTAGTCACGAATTAGCAATTTACATCAAAGCAATAACCATATAAAGTAATTTTTCCAGCTAACAAAACTGTTGTGCTAGGTACGTATAATAAGGAAGCTTGCATAAAGGGTTGGGGAGGGGGGGGGCGATTTTTCTATGCAGTATTGCATGGGGGTGGGTACGTAATCACAAAAGAGGTAAATCTCAACTCGGGCAGACTCAACTTATGATTGTAATATGCTTTCAAGTTACTGGCTTGGCTGAAAGATAACTTATAATTGTAATATGACATCAAATTACTGACTTGGCTTAAACCTACTTATGATTTTAACATGCTTTCAAGTTACTCGCTTGGCTGAAAGACAACTTATGATTGTAATATGACATCAAGTTGAAAATGCATTTTATTAGTTGATGATTCCTCTGTTTTGTTGAAATTTTTATATTTTGTTGAAAATTCATCTTTTTTAGTTAAGGATTCAAGTATTTTGTTGAAAATTCGTATATTTTCGTATTACATTTGTTGTAAAAAAATTAATGTTTGTGGTTTAAAACCTCAACTTCTTCGTTAAAAATTAAGCTGCTTTATTAAACAAATTATTTATTTCGTTTAAAATGCAACATTTTAGTTAAAAATTCATCTCTTCGGTTGAAAATAAATACACTTTTTTGTTGAAAATTCATATTTTAGAGTAAAAAATGTAACGGTTTTACAGAAAATTAATATTTTCATTGAATTTTTTTTTATAAAATGAGAACTTAACAATTGCATTTTTAGTTCAAAATGAACATTTTGTAGTCTAAAAATTCAGATCATGGTTGAAAATTCGTCTTTTTTTGTGGAAAATTAATTTTATTGGTTGACAATTTATATATTTGCTTAAAAATGTATGTCGCTTAATAAGAAATTGTATTTTTCAGTATAAAATTAATCTTCTTGTTTGAAAATTCATCTTTCTTGGTTAAAAAAGCTGCTGTTTCTATAAAATTCAAACTGTTTTGATTGAGTATTAAAGTATTCTATTCAAAATTCGTCCAATATTATAGTTTTTCTCTGAATTCATCTTATTGTTATAGATTATTGAAGTACATGGTTGAATGCCAATGTACTTTACCTATTTATAAGAAACAGTAATATTTCAACCCCCCCCTTTCGCTCCTTTCAAAACCTCTTACGTCAGGCGATAAAGAGGGAGGAGGTTTAATTTAATATAAAAATATATTTTTAGATTAATCTAGAATTCTCATGTTGTTTATTTAAATAAGACGTTCATACTGCAACACTGCTCTGACCCAGATCGCTGATCAATCTCTCTAGGAATCACGCCAGGCGAAGATCTTCACAAATTTACCATCTAAAGCTCCCCACTCGTGCTCATTATTTTCCAAGTTCTTTCGTTCCATACGTCAATCACTCCACTAACAATGAGTGTTTGTGGAGTGACACGCTGATAAGAAATTCATGAATTTCTTATGAACTATTTGTCACCACACTTTTCTATCGTGGTATACCTCTTCAACTTCCTTCAAGTCCATGCATTTCCTCACACAATCTCTTGTGTTTCCATGGATTTTATCTATCTTCAAATTAGGTTCTCATTCACATATCCTCACTATTCTTTCCTCGGTCAACCTCTGGGCACGCTGCCATTTACTTTACCTTGGTACACTTGTTTTATTATTTTTCATTCTCTCAACATCATGACTAGCTTTGTTAAGTTAAGTTTAACAACAGCTGCAGAAATAAACCAGCAATCCAGTTAGAATTTATTTGGCTAAAAGATTATGAAGTCTCGGAATAGAATTTTTTTTGGGTTCTGTTTCAAAAGAGAGTAAATACCCTTAAACTTTAATTTAAAAATAAAATACAAATTCTTTGTGAATTTTTGAAGAGTTGATTCATTGTAATGTCTTTCGTCGTATAAAAAGATTGAGTTTCGTGAAGCTATATAGTTTTACGGATATGGGGACAAAGTCTCCAAGGTCCTTAGACTTTAGGGAAGCCATCAGTAAAGTAAGAATAAGGACTGCCCGTAAAAACAAAGTCTGTCTCGTGAGCTTCGGCCATCCTCGTAGAAATAATATATTTGTGCTTTATAGATGTATACTTCGAAGTTCTTTGACTTTCAAGAGATACATATATGTAATATCTTCCTCCTTTGTCTTCTAGTTCTTTGTTTAAGGCCATATGTATATACGTGAATGTGTGTTTTTATGTGTTATATGTACTTATGTTTTGTATGCTGATATCTTCTTAAAATAAGGAAATAGAAGGCAAAACAGAAGAAGAAAGGAGAAAGATCTTTTGCACCATTCACCCACAGTCGATTATCTTGTCCATTGTTCACAGATGTTCGCATTCATATATTGTAATGTATGCTTTGTGCATTGAAGGGCGTTTCTACAGAAAGTTTCATTTTTCGCAAAAAAAAAGTGTATACCCACCTTGTGTGATCCTTGAAATGATCAGCTGCTCAGGGGCCGAGCACATATTACGTAAAATTTGTCTCTGAAATTAGGAACCACGTATCCCCCTTTTTTAGTGTCCTTAAGTTTTTACCTCCCCCCCCCCCGGCC
>JAWWLR010000155.1:59214733-59225387 GCA_035041075.1 Acraspis erinacei | reverse complement strand
ATAACACACTTCAGGTGCAGAGGGGAAAACTTTCACTTGTCGGTGTGACTCCGCGAACTTTTTCTAACAGTGTAGTGTGAGGAAGGGGTTTTAGAATTTTTAACTTGATCTAGAATTCTCGTGTTATTTATTTAAATAACACGGCAGTTCCGCAACACTGCTCCGACCCAGGTTGCCGATCAGTCTCTCTAGCAATCACCCCAAGTGAAGATCTTCACAAAGTCGTCATGTGAGGTTCCCCACTTGGGTCCATTAGTATCCAAGGTCTTTTATCTCAGGCGTCATTCACTCTACTGATACTCTTCTTATTAACTATATTCCGCCATACTTTTCTGTCCTGGCATACTTCTGTAGCTTCTTTAACGTCCTGAATTTTGTCTTGCAGGCTCTCGTGTTTCTATGGCTTCTTATGTCCGTAATAATTCAAAAAAATGATTTTTTTTCGTACTTTTTGTTCAAGAACATTTTTCCTGTTTCTACATTTTTTGCGAAGTCAATTTGGAACTGTGAAAATTTCGAGAAAAAGAAAAATGGAACTCTTGAAGGAGTTTTTTTCGAACAAGTTCTGCTGAAACAGGCCGAATCTGCACTTTTTTTACCTTAGACCTATATATGGTGGCATTATTTTGTTGGGACAAGTCTTGTGAATTCTTGTAAAAATGTTGAAAAAACCAAAATAAAATAAATTTTTCTAGTACTTTTGTCTCTGTTTGGATTTTTTAAAGTTTAAAAAAGTTGGTATACTTTAATTTGATCTGATATTCAGTAGTTAATTGGCACTTTGTTCGGAATCTTAATGGGATCTTAATGGGACTTTTTTTGGACTCTGATATTGCAGTTTACTTACTGTACTAACATGCAGGAGATTTGGGTCAATAAAAATAAACTTGGGTCCCACCACACTATCAGCTGTTAGAAAATGTACTTTTTGTGATAATCTTAATGGTGGTTCTGCGTTAAAATTCGAAAAAAAGAGAGAGACTAAAATCTAGCTTAGGCAGAATGTATGATGGCATTTATTTTTTTACCATTCCAGACTCCGTGACAATTTTTCAAAATTTAAGAAAAAAATATATTCTAGTCGACACTTTGGATTCTTCCATACAAAGTTGATTAATATCTGATCAGAGTAATGGGTGGGACTTATAAATTATATAATATTACTAAATATAAGTCGAAGAAACTTAAAAATTGTAAAATAATTTCGGAGATTGAAGCAATTTGAACAATTGGGGCAAATCACTGTTTTTATCGATATTTTAAGACATTTTAAAATTATAAGATTGAGAAAGTTTAATATTTTATAAGAGAATAAATAATGGGGAAATGAAAAATGCAGAGTGTTGTTATTAAATCATAATGCACTCAACCGAATACGCAAACTCTTTAGAGCATGAACTTTTAGTTTGCGGATTAAAATTTTTCACTCCTATGATGCCAGAAATTAAATTCTGGTTTTATTTCTCATTTGTATAATTGAATTCATTCCATGTAAACTGGAATTTAAAACAATATATTTTCTTGAAATTTTTCGGTTCAGGATTAACGGTGGATTTAAAAAATGAATGTATATGTTATCTTATAGTGGAGTAGAAATTCCCCAAGATTTGTTTATTTACAATGTACGATTAAACATTTCTGCTTCGTTTGATTAACAAATTATTATTTCGTAAACTATTCATGAAAAATTGATGAAAATTTCAGGAAATTGTAAAAAATAAATGCATTTAACTCTGAAATACTGAAAAACGTTCTACTTGTTATTGTTGCTAGTTTATATTATTTTTTAATCAACAAATGCAGATTTGATCCTGTTCTACACACAATATTTGAAATTTGTTAAGTAGTGGGAAGCAGGAACGAGGTTTATTATGGGCCATCTTATCCCTTTCCAATTTACAATAAATTCCTTCAGTCAATTCAATCAACCTCAAATAATTTTCAGTAATAAAATACTCAAGCATGGAACAGGGCAAATTCGGGAACCATCCTGAGAGCCTTCAAACGAAGGTCGCATTTAATATTCAATCCAACAATAACTTAAATTCAAACTAGAAGTGAACAAAATAAACCGAAGATAATGAGCAACACAAGATATTCTTTTTCAGTATGAAACATGTATTTTTCGTGAATTATTATTGTTAATAAACTTAATTTAAAACTACTGGAAATAGTGTATTCTTCCGCGCGCTCTAACCTAGTTCGCTATCAAACCACTTGATTTTAGATACAAAATCTCGGCTAAGTATTTTAAGGCAGCGTCGTACTAAGTCGTACGGTAAGTATAAAAACATATTTTAAGTAAAAGTTTTTGAACTTAATGTTAGTCAAAAAAGGCATTTTGTTGATCATTAATGATCAGTTTCAAGGCAAATTGGAAATTTTTATGAGACTTTAATACAATATTTTTTATTTAGATAGAATTTAGAATTGCACTTTACTTATTTTAAAAAAAGTTATGTACTTCCTCTTCTTTCAATATTAAAAAAAATTATAAACTATCAAAAAGTAATAAGCAATAGAGAAACGCCAAGTGAAAAAATGTTTTAATAACTTTAAGGACAAAAAAATGGTGTGCTATTTTTACTACTTTTCAATATCTAATTAAAAATAGACAAATTGCCTTCATTCAGAGCTCATTTTATTCGGAATTTTTATATCATTTATCCCTTTAGAGAGAACAAATTTTAGCTCTAACATAATTAAAATTAAGAGAACTTTATCAGTCATCAAAAAAGAGGTGATCGTAAACTTTTGCACTGTGTAGTATAGCTATTGTGACATAATGTTAGAGTATGAAATATCCGTACAAAAAAAGCCAAATTTGACACCGTGGTTTTAAATTACCTGGTGGTACATTATAAGCCTTTGCGATAATCCGAGCGTAAATAAAATTCGTGAGGACTGAAGATATAAATCTTGGCGAACAGGTTGAAGCGAACACGACCGATAAAATGAGATGCTTATGTTACAAACCAGGCAAAAAAAGTATCCTCCGAATTTTTAAATATTGGAAATTCAGACCTGTGACCAATGTATTTTTATATTTAAATATATTCTTTCATTAGGAACTATCCATAAATTACGTAGCAGCTTTTTTGGGGAGAGGGAGTTCAAAAAATGTTAACATATGTTACAACGGGGGGGGGGGGGAATACTTTTACATAATATCTATTTTTCTAGATTTGGCGACTGATCATTATGATCGCAATAGTTCTTCAAGTACTGTTAAATATAATTAATGATCATGAATTAAAATAAATATTAAACTAGCTACATCAGCTTCCATACTTATTTAGTTTTAAACTTAGTTCATTTGAGATTCGAAGCGCAATTATATGTTCTTAAAAGACAAAAGACTCATAAAACAGTGCCTTTCCTTTGATGAAATTTCTTTGTTAAAAAAAATTTTTTTTTTGATTAAATAAAAATTTGTTTTCAATTTAAAATGATTTTTTTTATTTTGATGTTATTATTATCATTATTATTGTCTTGTTAAACTGGTCCATATACCACTGCTTTAAAACCCATTGTTTTATTTAAAACCCCGGTGAAACAGTGTCATGGGTCACGTGTCGCCCTCGCTGCTAAAGTATCTTTTAAGTCCTTTAGCTTGAGTGCACATACCGCCAGACGACTTAACTTTAGTGGGTATGGGCCTATGAAAATTGTTCTGTTACTATGGTGGGCTTAGAATGAATTTTATTACAACTTGTGATAACATGCGGCTGCATCCAACTTTATTAGAAGTACTCGCATTTGCCTGGAAGTTTAGTCAGGAGAGAGGAAAACTGCTAATAACCACCAACTTGTTCAATTTTAAATTATTTTCAATAACGTTCAAGTTTGAAGATTTGCAATTGAAAACTTTTAAATGTAAAAGATACACAAATAAAATTTTTTAAATGTGGATGGTCGTAAAGATCAAAAGTCAAGTTTTCAATTTTAAATCTACAAAAATCAAGAAATTTCTAATGTTGATCATCAAAATTACAAAATCTTTAATTGTAAATATTCAAAAATAATAACTCTTGAATTTTAAATATTTACAATTTAAATTTCTACGATTTTAGGGAGTAACCATGGAAAGTTCTTGAATTTTTAAAATATTGAATTGAAAAGTATTCAATTTTTAAGACTTACATTTTAGAGTTATGTAATTATTTTTAATGTTTTTTTTTAAAATACGTAGTTGAATTTTAAATATTTACTATTTAAAATTCTTCTATTTCTAAGACTATCAATTCAAGATTCTTTAATTTTTAAAATATATAAATAAAAATCCTTGAGTTTCGATGATTTTAAAGATTAATTTATTTTAATAATAAAATATTTTCAATTCTAAATCTTCCAAGTTGAATAAATTTAAAATGTAGCTATTCAAAATGACACAATTTTTAAATGGGAAGATTAAATCTTGCATAATGTTATATTTTCAATGTTAAAAACTTTTTAATTTTAAAGATTTATAATTTTGAAGAGTTATAATTTAAGAAAATCTAATTTTTAACATAAGGAATGGAAAATACTTCAATTTTCAATATTTATATTTTGAAGATGTGTAATTTTAAACGTATACTTTAATAGTTCAATTATTAAGATTTTCACTTGAAAATTCATTAAACATTAAGATTTAAAATTTTAAATTAATCGATTTAAAAAATTTACAATTTAATTTTGTTCAATATTTAAAGTTTATAATAGAAAATAATGCTATTTCAAATGCGTTTTTAAAAATAGTTTTCAATTGTGAACATTAAACATGATATCGTTGTTTTACATTTTGGAAATCCTGATGATTTTTTACATAATATATAACATGTTTTCTTGCTTCTATTTTTTAAACTAACAATAGCTGTTAATTATTTAAACACTATTTATAAAGAAATTCAAATATTTAAAATTAGTCCACGAGTGGGATTAACTTTTCGTGGAACTAACTAAAATATATTTCTAGTGACTCCTAGTTGTAATTATGTTTGAATTGATAGAAAATATTAATTATTTAAATAATTTTTATGAATAAATGCATATATTGACCATTATTCCAAGAAAAGTTTCCGTTTTATTAGCAAAATCAACTAAGAATGTATAACCAAAGACTCTGCAATCGTACTTAGCCAATGGCCAAGAACAGTTTATTATTTAAACAATTTTTATAATTAAATTTAAATTTTTGCGGATTTCTGCATAAATAGGCTTATTTTGTGTGTAGAACAAACTAGAAATGTCTTGCCAAGAATTCGTTCTTGTCATATTTGTCTAATCAACAAGAACTGTTGATTATTTAAACAATATTTATAAACAAATTCTCAGTTTGACCATTTTCCTATGATAAATAACAATTTTTTACAGCATCAACAAGAAATGTGTTGCCAATTATTCCTTTTTGTCATATTTCTCTAGTTAAGAAAAATGATTGATTATTTAAACAATATTTAGAAAGAATAATCTATTCCATAAAATATCTTGAATGTTCCGGACAGGTTGAACTGCTTTTGGTCCGAATATCATTGGCAAGACATTTTTTGTTGATTTCGCAAAAAAATTGATATTTATCATGGAAAAATGGCAAAACTATGAATTTGTTTATAAATATTTTTTAAATAATCAATTATGAAAAGAAAGATTCATTAGTAAAACAGTTCTAGTCCATCCTACGAAAAATTAGCCCTGTTTATGCAAAAGCGGCAAAAATCTAAATTGATTATAAAAATTGTTTAAATAATTAACGGTTCTTGCCCATTGGAAAAGTATCATAGCAAAAAGTCATTGGCAATACATGTTTAGTTGATTTCGCTAAGAATGTGGAACCTTTTCTTGGAATAATGGTCAAAATGTCCCGTTATTTATAAAAATGGTTTAAATAATTCATATTTTATTACACTTGTAGTTGTTTCCACAAAAAATGAAGCCTATTCGTGGAATATTGTTGAATATGTGAATTTGTTTATAAATATTGCTTAAATAATCAACAGTCGTTATTCCAAAACAAATAACAGCAATGAGTAATTAAAAAAACATTTTTGTTTAATTCTGCACAATTCATTGTGACACGCGAAAATTGCGTATTTTGTTAAAATAATGAATTATATAATTGTAAATCAGCAGCTTTTCTTAAATAATCGCAATTAGGCGTTAATTTCTCTCATATTTGATATAAAAGCTATTAATCTCAAATAACTTATCATTACGAACACAAGGAAATAATTTTTGCTCATTAATTGGTTTAAAATATTGTAAACAATTTTTTTCTTACTCAAACCTACTAAAAATGGTCTTAAAGGCAGACTTTTTGTTCAACGTATTTTTTCTTACAGTCCAATTCCTTGAATGTAAGTATTTATGGGCTTTTGAGGTTGCTAATTACGAAAATAGGCTCAGATTAAACAGAATGTCAAAATTCAAAATGACGGATCCTATAATGCAAAAGTAATTTAGATATATTGAAAACGCATTGGCAGGGGGTTTTGGATTCACTAAAAACGAATCTGAACTCAGAATTAAAAAATTAAAAAGGGCGAACTGAAATGATAAAAATGAATCTGATTTACTGAAAACTTGCTACTGGGGATTTAATTGAGTCACTGATAACAAATCAACAATAAAAGTACCAAATTCAAAATGGTGGACCCAATGTGATGGACTAAAATCACTTATGTGATCAAATTGACTTAAAAACGCATATTTGCGGATGTTTCGGGTCGCTTATAATGAATTTGAAGTTGGAATTACTTAATGCAAAATGAGGGACCCAATATGGCGGCAAAATATATAAATTAATCGTATTTGCTTGCCATATGCTACTTGGGAGAAAATCGGGACACTGATAACGAATCTGCCGTCAAAAATATTAAATTACAAATAGTGGATCCAATATGGTGGACTAAAACGTTGAAGTGATCAAATTGGCTTCAAAACGCATACCCGGGGGTGTTCTGGGTCTCTGAAAACGAATTCTTAGTCAGAATGACATAATTAAACATGGCGGAGTGTAGGCTCAAAAGTTGTTTGATAGTTTTTATAATGCATACTCATTTTGCATAATTGTAAATGGAGTATTGCAGTGTTTCTGGGCGATGACCTTGGTATCCCCTCTTTTGCATGCGCGAGCTGTGATTCGACCTACGGACTCTGTTCGACTCCTCCCCACTGCTCCTCACTCTTCAATATCCCTTGAGAATTTCTACTGCACAAGCCTTGATGACCAAAATTTCGAATTTTTAATTTTTGACTACGGATCCATTATCAACGGCCCAAATGAGCCCTAAATAGCTAGTTTCAAGCAAATCCAATTTTATTTTTATTTTTAGGCGTAATGTAGGAGTCGCCATTTTGAATTTGAAAAATTATACATTGTTAACCTCAAATTTGAATTCGCATCGAAGAAACCCACAGGGAAGATGTTTCAAAGCAGTAAGTAAGTAAGTAAGCGTTATGACAATTTTCGAGATATCACGTCCGCCATCTTTAATTTAGACAATTATTCATTTTTGTCCTCAAATTTGTATTCAACGACTCCAAAAAAATCAGGAGATATTATTCGAATCAGTAAGAATACATTATGGCAATTTTCAAAATTTAACGTCCGCCATGTTTCATTTGAAAATGATTCATTTTTATCCTCAAATTTATATTGAGCAACCCAAAAAAGGAGATATTTTTCAAAGTCATAAGAATATATCATGGCAATTTTCAAACGTTCACATCCGTCATATAGGATCCGCCATCTTCAATTTGAAAAATTGTAAATTGATGAGCTCAAATTTGTATTCCCCGATTTAAAAAAACCCCAGAAGAAATGTTTAAAAGCAGTAAGAATATAATATATGACAATTATAATAATAATTATGACAATTTTCTAAATTTCACGTCCGATAAATTGGCACATCGCCCTTAATTTATAAAATTATTAGTTTTTGTCCTCGAATTTGAATTCAGTCAAACACCTAAAAAAAATCTCAGAAAATATTTTTGAAAGTAGTGAGAATAAATTATGTCAATCTTCGAAATTGCAATGTCGCCATATTGCGTCCGCCATTTTGAATTTGGTAAATTATACATTTTTAACCTGAAATAGGAATTCCGTGAATAAAAAAAAAACCCAGAAGACATTTTTCGAAGCAATAAGAATAAATTATGACGATTTTCGAAATGTTACGTCCGCCATCTTCAATTAAAAAAATATACCTTTTTAACTCAAAATTTAATTCAGCGACCCAAAAAAGCCCCAGGAGATATTATTCAAAGTATAGAGAGAATACGTTAAGACAATTTTCGAAATTTCGAGTCCGCCATATTGGTTCCACCATCTTGAATTTCGAAAATTATGCATTTTTAACCTCAGATTTGAATTTAGTAGCCCAGATAAATCCGAGGCGACATGGATAAAAGCAGTAATCATAAGGTTATGAAAATTGACGCAATTTTACGTCCGCCAGCCTGAATTCGAAAAGTTATATATCGTTAACCTCAGATATGAACTTAGCATCCTAAAAACCCCTCATTTGGTAAGTTTTAATGAAATGCAACTATTATTTTGGATATCATACAGCATATAATGTACATCATAGAATGTTTGACAAAAAAAAAAAATTAATAACAAAAACAGCATGGCAAAAAATTCGGAAAAAATTTTGAAATCACATTAGTGTGTATTAAGTACGTATTTTCATGAAAGATTAAATGAAAAACTGCAGAGTTTATATTTCCAAATAGAATTCGTTTTTTTAAAATAATTACAAAAATGAGGCAACGTATATATAGAATTAAAAATAAAACACAAATTTTAAACTGCTGATTTTTAGAAGCGAACTTCACAGCTTTTAACCCCTTTAATTTCAAAAAATAATAATAATTAAGAAAAACAAATTCATCTTTTATTTTAAACTTTTTTTGTTTTGTTATTTCAGTTTCATCATTATATCTAATATTGTATCATGCCAAAAGCTTTTCGAGCTAACTCAGATTTAAAAAAATCAACGCTAAGTATGTTTTAATACTTCCCATAATATGTTCGTAAATTGAACACCTAAAGTATTAATTTTTTTAGTCTTTCAGAAAATGCATCAAAATACATTCGCCGGCTACATATACAGCAAAAAATCCTGTAATAAATATAGAATAGGGTATCGTATTTCACATTCAATGCTCACCTCGCCGCTGACGATAAATCGTTCGACGAAAAATGGAGTGGTAAATTTCGCACAAGCACAGCAGCATTTTTCTTATCTGTTTCTGAAATCAACCTTTATGTTCTATATCAATATATCAATGCAAATATTTTATTTTATTGTATCATCGAGTGGTAAAAAATAGTCAATATCAATATTATAAGACCTAATCGAGAAGTAAAAATAATTGTTTAAACAAAAAAAGAGATCCGCTCATCATATCTCTTTTTTCTAAACATTGCATATTGATGGCTGTAAGTTTTTAAAATAAAATATTTATTTAAAGTTCTTATTTATGCTCAAAAAAATCTTATTCTTAGAGGGGAATGGTGAAAACCCAATTTTTTCTAAATATCCTTGATAGGGAGATTTATAGATATGGGGACGTTCAAAAATAGTGTATCTTGAACATATATTCTACCACTCCACTTCTTCGTCACAGTTCATATCATAAAAGCTTTAATTCCCCAAGGTGATGCCATAAATACTAACACCTCCTGCTTTTAGGTTAAAATTAGTCTTTCGACTTTATTTGATACACGATCAATATAAAACAGAAAGAATAACAAAATAATATTTGAACATACTTCACAGCCCAAAATGCTCTTACACACGGTATCTCTCTTGAAATGACCGAAAAACCGGGCAACAGGGTATTGTTTGTCAACGTGCGAGTAACTTAAAGTCACATAAAGTTTTATAATTGTAGCTGATCCTTTTTTCAATTTAACACATAAAAACAAAGTGTGAATGTAACTCTTATTTCATTATGCGTTCTGCCTGCAAAAAGAATTAACATCAGGTGGTTAAGACCTCCTTGGAAAATAGAAGACTGATAATATGGTAAATTATTCTATGGAAGCGTAAGGTATGGTTCCGGTGTGGGACATTGTGTAAATTACAAAAACGCCCGATTTTTTTGATTTTCATATTAGTTTTTTGCATAAAATTACTTTCTTTATTTTGTAAAATAGTGATGTGGTGCATTCTTTTAATGAGTGTCAGAAGAATTATTATAAAAGGACAGTTTCTACGAAGACAGATGGAAAAGGGTTTGGTACAAATTTAGCACTTACAGCATATTTTGAAATACTTGAAGTATGCAAATATTAGATTTTATAGGTGAAGTATTTCTTGAAACTTCTGTTATCATAATTTTTTTTATAAAGGTTCTGAATATATTAAAATTATTAATATCTTGCAACATGAAATACGGGACTTGATGTCAAAACATTTTTTTGGAGATGGTAAAGTGCTTGATAACAGCTCGGTATTTTGATCGATAAAGTACATAAACTCAGCAATTTATTTATGGCTGTTCTGTTACATTATACTCTCAAGAATGATTAAATTGTACACTTTTTATTATAATATATAACGTTCATATTCTTGAAATAATACCGGCAGTAATATGATGGACACCAATCCCTATATGGTATGAAGTACGCTGACCGAAATTCTAGACCAACGAATTAAATATC
>JAWWLR010000155.1:59198660-59208662 GCA_035041075.1 Acraspis erinacei | reverse complement strand
GGTTGTTGTCAAATGTCCACGTTTTGAGACCTACTGTACCGAAAAAACAGGCTTTTACGAATGTGTGTCTGTATTTCTGTCTGTCTGTGAGCACGATAACTTTCGAAAAAATTGACAGATTGAATTGGCCTTTGGTACACTCTTTTAGTGTCCGAAACTAAAGATCAAGTTCGTTAGCCAGCCATTTTGGATCAAAATTCGAAAAGTGAGCAGATTTTGAAAATTGTTGAAACAATTTTTTCCCAAATTTGAAAATTATATGTGCGTGTGCTTATAGAACTCTAAAACTCGAACAAATTACCCTTATTACATTTTTCGATAAAATGAAAATTTTCAAAGATATAGCTTTTTCAAAATCCAAAAAAAGAAACGAAACTCAATATATTCAACCCAACAACGCACACTACGAAAAAAAGTCACCACAAGAAAAAATTTTCTTTGTATACACCTACTATCTAATATCGAAAATTCTCATTTGTATTGCACAAAACACACAAAAAACATTACATTTTGCGGTCAAACCATGCTGGTATTGATGAGGATGTGTTCCTTAAGGTCGATAGAACCTTAAGAAAATTAGCTGTTCTCTTCATGAAAAGCTGACGTAATTGAACCAAAAGCATGTCATAACGATGAACCTTACTAAGAGAGTATTAGTCCGCGAAGCGCGTAATAGGGAACGCACGAAGTGCGAAAACGTAGAGCAGCCGAGCGTAAAGCGTGATACAAATGTCTCCAAGCGCGAAGCGCGTGTTGAGAATGTGCCCGTAAAGCGGGCAGATGTTTTTTTATTAAAAATTCAAGTACTGAGTTGAAAGTTGAACTACTTTGTTAACGATAAATTCATTTTTAAGATTCCCCTCTTTGTTTAGAGTGAACTATATATTTTTTGATATATTTGATTAAAAATTCGTCTTTTTGTGTTTGAAGTCATTTTTGCAAACTTAAAATTAAACTATTCCATTTTTAGTTGAAAATTCTACTAATTGGTTGAAAACTCAACTATTTGGTAGAAAATTAGTGTTTTTTTTTAATTTGTCTTTTTGCGTTTGAAAAGTAATTCTTTTAAATGAAAATTGAACTATTCCATTATTAGTTATAAATTGGTATTTTAAGTTGAAAATGTAACTATTTGGATGAAAATTCATGTATTTTATTGATAATTCGTCTTTTGGTAAAAAATAATCTTCTTGGTTGAATTTTCATATTTGTAGAATAAAAATTCAGCCTTTTGGTTAAAAATTCAAATATGTTCTGAAAGTTTAATTATTTCATTGAAAATATAACCATTTTATTGCTAAAGGCATTATTTTCGAAAAATCAACTGTGTTATTCCAAATTTGTTCTTTGGATCAAATATTCATTGTTTATCGTAAAAGTAATCTTTTTTGGTTGGAAATTAACTTTTTTGTTGAAAAATCAACTGTCTTGAAATAAATTTGTCTTTTTGCGTTGAAAATGTAACTACCGTGTTAAAATTTTATACTATTTAGTTGTTAATGCAACTTTTTGGTTTAAAAATAATTTTTTTTAGTTGAAAATTCTTCTTTTTGAGTTAAAAATTCATCTCTTTTGGTAGAAAATTAATCTTTTTGGGTCATGTAGGCTTGTAATGTAGATCATGTAACCTTTCATTTCAATATCTATCACATTTAGCGATTGAAATTTATAAACTTTCAATGTAGAGTTAATCAATTTTGAACGAATTCAGATAAATGATTTCACTTTTAAGATGTTTAATTATAAAGTTCACAAATGTTAATTTAAAACCAAAAAAAATTCTCAATAATTTTGTATATTCTCACCATATGACAAGGTATTATTTTCTATAAAATTGTACCTCCCCCATTTTCAACAAGTCTTTATGTTTTGAGACCTTTTAGTACAAATTTTAAAGGTTAAAAAATGAGGGCCAAGTTCGTTAACCAGTCAAAAAGTGCAAAAAGCATTTTTTTCTAAATCATAATTGTCATATCCAATTAATATAGCTGAAAAGTCATTCCTTTTCTCTGTCATTTTTCAGACATAAATCTTTTTAATTAAAACTTTCAAACCAGGATTTGTACCGGGGAAAAAACAGGAAATGACTAGGAATTTTATTTAACTGGGAAAAGCAGCAAATTGCCGGAAATGTGATTCAGGGGCCGCGATAACCTAACTTTCCCATATCCCACATTCCATTCCCCATTTTTTACCCAATTTTTTAAAAATTCGCACCACACTTCGCCGTTGAATTTTGAAGCGTCAATTCTTACGAAAAATCCTGACACACTGTCAAAACTATACTGATCCCTTTTTTTATGGTATCATTTTTTTTGTGTCCTGTTTTTGCATAAGATAACTTCATGTTGTTATTTTCAATGAAAAACAAACGCCTCTGGGATCCCACCAGTGGTCTCATTTCAGTAGCAATCAAAACTGTTTTTTCTAAGTCTGAAACTACCCTTGAATTATACAATTCTGAATTCGAACTGTGAATTTAATACAAAATTATTTTTTAGATTTCTAATTTTGACTTTTGAGTCACGCTATAGGCGCTGAAACTTGAGAGCGATGATAATGTATACCCGCGCAGTGGGCAGTTTTTTTATTATTAATATTGATCCTTTGAATAAAAATATCATCAAAGATTATATACAAACATTTTCATCTAATACCTATTCAGTTTATAAATTTTCTAATTATATATCTATAAACCAGTTTAAGGTCGATTGTCAAAAAGGTGACCATTACGAGTAAACCTATACATAGTTTTAAAATATAGAACTAATAGATCAAGTAATGTGTTCGTGATGGATATGAATTCACCTAAAGTTCGCGTGGCAAGCCATGCAACTATGATAACAAAAATCAAAAATCTTATACAAATATATGCAAAAAAGGCAACAATAGTTTCAAATATGGGCCAAATTAATATTTTGACGACTTATTTGATTTTTTCCTCAGCGTTTTAAAATATGCTCTCATTTTATATAATAGGGTAGATTAATATGAAGAATTTCAGGACATATTTCAAAAAATGTTGTGCATAATTAGTGATGATTATTTACTGTAATTTGTAATCAACTTTGGTAAATCGACCTTTACCTTCAATAAAATATTCGTAAATACAAAACTAACAATTTTAGTCCAATAGTTTGAATAATTATTTTTGAATTTTATCCTGAAATAGCAATGTAGCCTGAGCCGACAAAAAACGTATGGAATAGACCTTCAACTGATTTTTAAAATTCTCAACTCTAAAATAATGAATAGCAGCTGTTTATTTTTATCTTTCTTAACTCAATATAAGTGGTGTCCTTGAATCTCGAATATTTTAAAAATTGAGATAATTATACTTTGATATAAGTACTTTAAAACGTTAGGAAACAAAAAGTACAATCATTCAATGGCAAGTTATATTAAACAATTTATAATTTCGAGGCAATAATCTTGACTTCTACTACTTATGCAAATTAATCTGTTGACTTATCATATACCTGTAATAAAAACTTAATTTCAGGAAGAGGAGTGGTAATCTAATGATACGTGTATCTTGCAAATTAGATCATACATACAAGACACGCATGATGGATATTTTCCTGCAATTTGTTTAATCGGAAAAGAAGTAGAAGCATGCTCATACCTGATGCCATATGTTGGCGCAACATCATCGCCATTTTGTAAATTTTAACCTATCATTTGTTTATACTTGCTGCCAACTGTTTAGGTCATCCTTATTTGCATATAACTGATTTACAATGTCCTTGCCTTGTTAAGAAGAAAGATGAATTCATCTTTCTTCGCTCCTTTTCCCCCAACATCGTTACTTCGGTTCTGGCCATATCCAATCGGAATGTCATGAATCAAACATTAAGGCAAGTGGTGAATGATGATGATTTTCTGATGATAATGATTTTTCTGATGACCTTGGATCGATCTCATGTTATGACATAAACATATCTACTCTATTTGTACAGTTACATTTACTTTAATGTAAGAACATCCAATAATGAAGAACGTTTTAAACTTAAAGCTTACCAGATCTTCAGCAGTTGAAGGTATCGGGGTAACTCTGTTGTATAAGTTTTTGCTATATTCAGAATGCAGTCTCTGGAGTTTATCCTTTCACAATCACCCACCCTCGTTACCCAACCTACTTATTCAGAAGATCCACACAAGTAGTATTGTGCGTATTCTGAAAACTTACTTATGCGAACTTGTTGCGGTTCGTTAAGTCCCTACAATCCTACCACTGATCAAGGTTTCGGAAACCGTAACCGAAATCATTTGTCTCAAAGGAAACGATTCTTCACTATTAACTTCCTTTAAAATTGATCTCTTATTCTTAAATCTATAACTTTTTACCAGATTTACTATTTGTTTTTAAATATATTTATTTTTTCAAAATCATTCAATCACTCCACAGAAAAAACGAAAGGTAAAACACGTTTCAGATAAAGATACCGGGGGTGTTCTCGACATGCAAAAAACTAAAGATTTTCAAGGGTAAGACAAATGAAAACTAATTTTTATTTTACCGTTACCGATCTTCATTTTTTTGTATGACGATATTACTCCCAGTATTGCTGGCTGAAACGCTCTTTACTTTTTCTTTTTCTCTATCTGTAAAGATCCCGCAATATATGTAAGTCTCGTTTTGTGTATACAAAACGAATGTTAAACCTAAAAGAATTTCGTGGTCCAACCTCGCCCAATTCCTTATTCCGTTTCGGTTTTTGCAATCGCATTCAGACGACAGCCCTTCTTTGGTCTTTTATTCCCAAACCGGTTTACCCACGTAACCTTAGATCGCTTGATTAATCTGCTTCGCTTTTGGATGTTGTGAATCCTTTCTCAGAATTGCCAGAATTTAAAAAAAAAGTGGATTGAAAATACGACAACCCAAAGTCGAACTTAAAGTAAAGGAAAAAATAACCGAATCTTAATTGGCACGCTGTGTTTTATCACGTGTGTTTTTGTATTTATAGGATCAGTTGTCTTCACCTGCACCACCCCAGTACGTTCTTGGATCTGTCAACAAGTTCCTGTTTATCGTACCTTAACCTCCAAGTACATCCGCCTAGCAGCGACATCAGTCGTTAATAATTGTCAGGAGATACCGCGACCCGGAAAAGGTGCGTCGTGTGGGATTCACCCTGATATCAATTTTTAAACATGTCGTGATAGACGATGTGGTTTCGTTGATTATATCTAATGACTAGATTATGAGGTTGTTCTTCAATATTGTTTGGGCTAGAAGACACTATCACGATTTCGACAGCGTCGCTTGGCGTCGCGGCGCTTTCACCGGTTCACTGAACAGAACAGCGAAACACACGACCGTCCGGACGAGAGCAGAGCTTTCCATAAGCGCACGCGCAAAAGATGGGATTTCTTATTTTCCCTTGCCGGCAAACCCACCCAAGTCGCACTGGATTACGTTTTCTGTCACTGATATGATTCCGCTGGCTGATTCGGTCTCGTATGTCAACTAATCGAACAGATGGGTCAAACCCATTGAGGCGGGGAACATATTCCCTGTTCAGGCAAAATCTCAATACACAGCAAGTCGAATTTTGATTTGGAAGATTTTAGATTTAGATCACTGGGAAATGCAAGTCGCATGTGACCTAGGGTCTATTGATTTTTATAGGAGTTCCATTTTATGAAAGAAAAGGAAAAAGTAAGAAGAATAAAAGTTATTTTGAGGAATGGGTTCTAATTTTAATGTTAAGAGTGTGTATTTATATAGGGATGGTTGTATCTTTTGTAATATTATTTTATTAGTGCAGTCCCGACATTATACAGTGTCGTATAAGATGTTTTCTTCATTTTTGTTTAGTCACAAACTTGACATTTTGTTTTACTTTTTTTTTATTTTTCAAAAGTACTATTTTTGTAAATGTTTAGATTGACGAAGAAGAAAAGTTGTATTTCGAGATTGACACTGTTAAGCTCACTGAAATTCAGAGTTTAGGTATAAAATCTGAAGGAAATGAATGTTTCATTACGATTAATTCAAAACCCATGCTATTTAGCAGTTTTTAAACATTGTTTATAAAAAAACCACAGTTTAAATATTTTTCAAGGTATAGGCTTAATTTTTTTACTTAATCAACTAAAAATATCTTTCGAATCACTATTTGCTATGGTGCTTTACGAATTGGCAAGAATTATGAATTATTTAAACATTTTTCATAAACAAATTAAGATTTGGGCTATTTTTTAATGAATACGCTTAATTTTTGTTTATGAATCTGCTATTAATTTCTTTGCGACGACTCTTCGCTATGATACTTTTCCAATGAAGAAAAACGAAGAAAAATGGTGAATTATTTAAACAATGTTCATAAGTAAATTCAAAGTTTAAATTATTTTTCAACGAATGCACTCAAATTTGTTTACGGAATCGACTGAGAATGTCTTTCCGATGATTCTTTGCAATTATAGTTTTTTTTTATAAAAAATGGTTTAATAATTAATATTTGTTGTTTTCTTTGTGAAATTATCATAGCAATGAGTATTTGGAAAGGCATTATTAAGCGATTTCGTAAGAAATTGAGAGTATTCGTTGAAGACTAGCCAAACTCTGAATCTGTTTCTGAAAATTGTTAAAGTAATTAATTATTCTTATAAATTTTCAAAGTATTATAACGAAGATTCATCGAAAATATATTCTTACTTGATTTTGTAATAAAATTGAGCCTTTTCTTTAAAAAATAGCTAAACTCTGATTTTTTTATAAAAATTGTTTAAATAATTAATAATTGCTATAAATTTTCAAAACATCATAGCAAAGAGTCATCGCAAAGATATTCTAAACTGATAAAGTATACAAATTGAGCCTATCATTTGTAAAATATTGAAACTCTGATTTTACTTATAAACATGTTTAAATAATTGCAAAATAGCATAAATTTTCAATAAATCGTAATGAAACATTATTTTTTGTCACATTTTGTACTATAACTCTGGATTTCAATTAAATAAACAGTGTTAAAAAATGTCGATTTTATGGTTCAATAAAAAATTTACCAAATCTTTGATCAAAAATCGAAACCCCTTAAAATCATTTCATAAAAAAACATTTTCAATATTTTTCGAACTTATATCTCTCTCTTGTCAAAATTCAGAGAGACCAGCAAGAGGTCCCTCAAATTTGTTCTGTTATACAACGAACAACTTTTAATCTTACGGCAGTGTTATACTCCGAATAAAAAAATATTGCCATCTATAAACAAGGTAAACAATATACGCATTACAAAAAATTATAAATGGATATTGTTCCATCATAAGAGGACATGAAAGGTTGCTGAATAGGTCAATCAATGTTAAACGAAAACGCGAACAAATACATCATAGACAAACCTGATGTATTCCCAATCGCAATAAAGTTTTCCCCATAGAAACAAGATAAACAATATATTTTGATCGAAATAAAGAGATATCGGTAGATCATTTAAAGTTTTGTTCGATAGGTCAAAGAGGTGAAAATGATCAAATTAGTTGGATCGTTTGAGGTGAGTGAAAAATATTTGTGGGTTAACATCCGAAAAGAGTAAAAAAAAAAGAAATGTTGAGATCGGTTAATATCTTCTGTTCCCTTTTTTGATTTGAAAATTAAAATTTTCGAAAGTTTTCCTGTTCCATCGAAAATTATGGCCATTTTTTCGATGTGGAGTTTTTGCTAGTAAATAATAGTAAAAAATTACAAATTTAAAAAAGTTTTTTTTTGCCTAATTTAGAACTTTTCGAAAATGCCCAAAAAACATGGTTTTTTTATTAAGTCCTATGCACACATTTTTGAAAATTCTTAATATGTCGAACCTGAAATTTGTTCAGCTACGAAAATATCGGTTTGCCGTAATAACACCATCATTTTTTGCGTCTAAAAGCTTAGTCTAAGCAAGATGTCAAAATCGCTAAAAAAAAAACGTAAAATTTACTATTTTTTAACGCTGGAAACATGACTAAAATTTTTTTGTCGAAAAAACAAAATTACAGTATGTTTCTTTCATTGAAACTGAAGAAATTTCAGATTCCACATATTCAACTTTTTCAAAAATTTGTGCATAAATTCAAATCCAATCCAAAAAATCTTGTTTTTGGCCATTTACGGAAAATTCTAAATTCAGCAAAATTTATTTTCAATTTATAATTTTTTATTTTTATTGACTGGCAAAAACTGCACATCAAATAATTTTGGCATAATTTTCGAAGCAATAGGGCAATTTTTTGAAATTTTAAAAAATTTGAATTTTCGAATCAAAAAGGGAACAGAAGATATTAACTGATTTCAAAATTTATGTTTTTTACTCTTTGCAGATGCCAATCCACAAATATTTTGTGATCAGCTCAAACGATTCGATTTATTTGATCATTTTCACTCCGTCCTAATATACACTCCTAGTGTAACACCATTATGAACAAAGTTCTCCTAACATAAACAAGATAAGCAATATATTTTTCAAAATTATAAAGAGGTATTGCTAGATCATTAGAGGTCATGATAGGTTGTTCAAAAGGTCAATTTAGGAATCTAGACAACGCGAATAAATTCATCATATACAGCTCCGCTATATTGTCAATATTAAAAAAATTTCCTCATATAAACAAGATAAACAATATATTCTGAAAAATTGTAGAGAAGTATTGCTAGATGATAAGAAATCATTATAGCTTGTTCAATAAATGAATCGATGCGTGCCGAATATGCGAAAAAAATATATTATAACAAATCATGCTATATTCTGAAATATGAATATTAAAAAAGTATCCTTTATATAAACAATTTAAACAATATAGTTTGAAAAATTATAAAGAGGTATTGCTAGATCATAAGATGGCAAAAAAGCTTCTTCGATATTTTAACATCAGAAAGGTTTTTCGTATATCAACAGAATAAAGAATACTTTTTTTATACTTTATAGGACATAAAAGTTTCCACAATAGGTCGAGGGATGTGGCTCGAAAATGCGAACGAATAAAAGTATCGTTGTTTTTGGAATGTAAAAAAAGGTTTTTTTCGTATAAACATGGTAAAAATTTTTTCTATTAGAAAAAAATGAAAGTTTCTTAAAAACAGAGAAGAAATAAGAGTTCTTTAGAAAAGGGGAAAATGAGAGAATAGGGGAGAGAGTGAAGTCTGAAATATGAAAGGAATTTAGAAAATTATTAAGTTACTATTAAACTGTAATGTACAATGCTTCTGGACTTTCCACGAGTTCGGGAAGACAGTATGTCATCACACATTCAGTTATTTCGTCGCGAAAAACGTGTCTGCTTATTAATCGATCATCGACATGAAAGTATAGCCCCGCTGAGAAATAGGTTGCTACGAAAGTAGCAAACTGTATGATACAAAATTATATAAAGAAGAAAAACTGGTATTGTGGTTCAATCTCATGTCAATAAATATTTAATTACACCAATAAATATGCAATTTGCTTAAACACTGTTGCTCGAAATTTGATCTGATATTTACGTAAATCAATAGCCTCTGCTATGAAAAGACAAAAGGCCTGCTATAATTTCAGTGCTATTTCCTATTCAGTGTGCTAATTTGATAATAAAGGTTTCCTTCTTGAGTGACAGCATGATATCTTATTAATTAATCATTATAAAACCTTCTGCATGAAAGTAAGTTTGCCTCGAAGCTTATGATTTGCATAAATTTAATTTTATAATGAAAAGTCATGGAGCTAATACTGATATTCTGTTGTCTTAAATGGTCAATTGAGTTTTCATCCCGAGCTGTGAAATTCACGAAGTGGAATTACAGGGCTGTCACACAGTTACTTAAGTCACTTTTGAGACAAAAAGAACCATAGACACTTCTTGAAAAGAAAATATCACTTTAGTCACTTTAATCCATCTTATTTAAGATTTTATCTAACAAAAAAAATAAATTTTAATTAATTTGTGAATGAAATCTTTACTAAGGAATCATCCATACACTCAGTAACAATTTTTGGGAAATTGTTGACCCCCCCATTACACACCTTGACAACCTTTTATTTG
>JAWWLR010000155.1:59132219-59142403 GCA_035041075.1 Acraspis erinacei | reverse complement strand
ATATTCTGTAGTTAGACAGAAACTATAAAATTTGTCTTCCTCATGACTGTCAGAGTCAGTCAGTACGTAACTGTCAGGGCGAAATTTATGGGGCATTCCATAAGTTTAATGGGTTCTTGGATAAAACAATTCTTGCTCGATAAAGAATCAGCAGCAGACGAAATTGAAGTGAATTGTTTATTGCTTTTGCGACTCCGATGACCTTTCGACGGTGTTCTTTGATTAGGGGAGATCGAAAAATACCATTATCTAAAATTGCCAAGAATATTTTCCATTGTACTGAATATACCTTCCCTTAACAGATTCTTAACCTTCGAATATTTTACTCAAATAAATTTAAATAAGTTAATCTTCAAGTGTTATTAAGTAAGCTAACACTGGAAAAATGGGGGGTGAGTGGCAATCTTTCATATCGTAGATTTCTAGTTATACACCCAGGCGGACAAGTGATCTTTAATTTTGGATTGTTTTATAAAAATGATGTATGAAATAAATGGAAATTATGGTTAATTTTTCCGCTTGGGATCTTTTTTTAAATTTAAAAACTGCAATTATTCAGATTATTCAGATTCTTATGGGTAAAATAGAAATGTCGATAAATATTTCGTTCATTTGATCGTTCAGAACTTCAGGTACATTTAAATTGTTGCATATTAAAGTATGTAAGTGCTCTAACTTCAATAATATTACCAGTATATTGTTTAACAAAATAGAACAAAATTGTTCGGCGTGACCTGTGACATACACCATCTTTAACGTTCGACAGTATATTTTTGCGAATATCATGTCAACGTAAGAAAATATTTTTATTTTGAATAGAAAAATATAAAATATGTTATTTTTTAAACATGGTTTCCTCCTGCTTATTTTATTTAAACTGATGATTCATTATTTGCATTTTTTTAAATCAAATTGACCCTTATTTTATTTGGCTATGAAGGCGTATGACTTCACAACACGTGTTTCAAGCCATACGGACGCCACATGTTTCGTTTAAAAAATTGACATTTTCCTTGCTACTGCATGTTTAATTTTTAATTGCTACGTTTAATTTTTGTTTTTAATGCATTTAATAATAAAAAAGGTACAAATGAATCTTTATACATTTTCTGAATAATGATAATAATAATAATTAAATAATAATAATTCTGTAAAATTTTCTGAAATTTTCCGAAGCAATATTATACGCAATTTTAAATTGGTCGAGAGTTTTCCAGAAAAAAATTAGTTAAATCTGTAACAAGAAATATTTAAATAAGAAAGTGATAATTTAATTACATGTAAGATCATTTTGTGTAGAAAATATTATTGTATTCGCTGTTTTTAATATTTAATTCTGTGTAAGATATTTTCTGCGTAGAAGATATGTAGGAAGAATATAATAGTATTTAATTCTGCGTAGAAAACTGTTGTGAAGAAATGGTGGCTATACAGAATATAATAGAGAAGGTTGGTTTTCTAGGAAATGTGACCGTGCAGGTAACTCAATATATTAGGGAATAATTTTCCAGCCATGCAGAATGGCGGATTTTAGACGTACCTGTCTGAAGTTTAATTTCGAAATTACCAAACCGATGATTCAGAACTGTTCAGAACTCATATAGGTGGAATTTTCCGGAAGAATAAATTTAATCAGTTTATTTAAAGGCACCCGTAATTTGATTATGCAGTTCACGTTCAAAGTTTCAAATCTAATAATGAAACTATTAACTACAAAGAGAATTTTAAAAATACGTTTACACTTTTTCTATTTTTAATTAATTGTTTATTTAGATTTAGTTGCACATATATGATTAAGAAATAAAATAAACATCTTTACATGGAATATCTTCAGTCAGATTTCTCTGGAGAAATATATTTCGAAAATGTTTCTCTGCAGTCTAATGCAATGAATGCAATATTATAAATCCTGTTGGGATTTAAAAATTATTGAAAATCTCGTCTATAGGTATTAATGTCGTTATTTAAATTACTGAATGCGGTTTTTTAAATCTAAATAATAACAAGAGTAAAATTTCCGTGAATTCGAAAAAGACAACGATATAAGTGGAAGAAAATCGCGTTACGTAATTTAAGTACAATCTCTTAAGTTGAATTTTATTATAGATTTTTTTAAGGAATTAAACATAATTTTACATTTAGAGATAACGTTTTTAATTTGCATTTCATGAATAAAAATTATACTTGCATTACTCTTTGGTTTGTTTAATGTGTGTTTTAAGCTCCAAGTTAATTAAAATGCAGAAGAGTTGAGCGCATATCTTCTCTTAATTAATATCCATTCAGAGCTTGAAAGTAAGGCACACAGGCAACTGTAAATCTACAACAGTTTCTTTCTTACCCTAACTTTCTAAAAGCCCTCCGAGGACTTGCACACCTGCTCTAAAGAGCCAGATGCTAGGGATGGTTAGTCTTTCCAACTATGTATTTCTAAATTTTCCTTAGAAAATTTCCTCGCTACTAGACCAAACCGTTGGTATATTATATTTTCTTAAAAGCATTTGAATATTTAAGAGTCAAGTTTAATGTACAAAATGTTACCTCTTTTTATATATAAAAGTACGTACGATTTCTTACAGAGCTTGCAGACATTTGATTTATTATTGAATTATTAGGACAAAAAGATGTATCAATTTTATTCGAAATCTAGAATAGAAGTTGTACATAACTTTAATTATTTTGATTTCTTTATCTTAAGAATTTAATAGAAAAAAAACGATCATTTTATTGTAAATAATTGTTGTCATTAGTTAAATGTATATCACTTTTGATAAGGGATTATTTTGTTTTTTCATAGCAACATGAAAACTATAAAAATTTGTGGTCATTTGGCCAAATTCCAAAGTGCACGGTGTCTAGTAACCGGAAAACACGAGAATTAACCAGGAATTACAAGAAAGCCGAGAATTAACCGGGCGTTTATCTATGACTAAGGATAAGGAATAATTATATTCTTAACATTTTTCTCTTGCAAATTTTTAATAAAGATTTCAAGACATTTTTTTAAGTTTACAGGATTTAAAAAAGCTTTAACATGATATAAAAGATTTTTTGAAGAGATTTAAAACAAAATGTAGGTTTTTGTCAATTTCAAAACAGAATGCAGAAGATTTTAAAGCAAAATTGTTTTAAAATAATTTAAAACTTTCAAAGGTTTAAGAAAATTTAAAGGAAAATGTATATTGTTGAAGATTTCAAACAAAAGCTTTACAAGTTTCTTACGAATTTTAAATGATTTCAAGAGATTAAAACAATTTTCTTCAGATTTCTGGGAATATTTTAAATAATTTTTTATTTTTAAAAACTAATTAACAGAGAATATATAACAAAACTTTTCTTACGATTCTTGTCAAAATTGTAAATGATTCTTTATTTTTATGAACGGTTTTTTTCTAGAAAATTGCAAAAGATTTCTAAAAGTGCCTTTGGTTGAAAATCGAATTGCTTAAAAAAAATCTTTCTCGGCTGAGTATTTAACTATTTGATTAGAAATTCAACTTATTCATAAATAATATAAAAATTGCCTTTTTTTTGACAATGTGGTAGATTTTTGAAGATTTCGTAACAAAATTTAGAAGCGTCCTAAGAATTTCGAAAGGTTTCAAGAGAATACATTTTTTAAGCCATGGGAAAGTTTCAAATGATTTTTAATTTAAAAAAATTAGCTTTAAGAGTACATTGAAAATGATTTCAAGACATTTCATAAAATCTCGAATGAGAATATAAATGATTTTAAAGCCAATTCTCTCAAGATTAAAACATTTAGGAAAAAAGCATTTTGAACAAAATGTAGATTTTTTAAGATAATTATTGAATAGTTATTGCAAAAAAAATATAAATTATTTACTTTCATACTAAGTGAATTGTATACTAGCTGTGTTATAAACACATGTGCGCGTAATTTAATTAAACTGTCATTATGAAACATAAAAATAGTTTTCTGTGAATCTTCTTCAATAATTAATCGCTAATACCTAAAACATTAAAAATTACTAATGCGATTTGTTTACCTATCAGAATACCAAAAAAAATTAATGTGTTTATTAAAAATAACGACTGTCATGTCTCACTCTGAGACCATTTTTCGTCGAAAAGTTTATAAAAAGAAGAAAAATATTTTCTGCTTTCTCTCAATAAACTGTAAGAATAAAAAGATGTTGGAGCGCGATGTTATTTGTCTAAGTGTTATAATATTTAATAACTAATACTATGCGTGAGATGTTAAAAACGGCATACTTCAGATCATAGAATTTTGATGTTGAATGAATCCTTTATTCCCATTCTTCAACGTTTCGAAAACTATACGTTTTCTTATCAGGATAGAGTCCTGTACATAAGTTCCATATCATATCATATCGAGTAGAAAACTTATATATATTTTTTGCCAAATTTGAATTTAACAAATTTTAATTTATATCAATTTTTACAAATTTTTTTCATAGAACAATTAAGAAAAGGAGAATTTAGGATTCATAAAATACTCAATATGATATGGATTCATTCAACATCTAAATCCTATGGTCTGAAGTATGTAATTTGTAACATTTCCATTGTATTAGTTATCAATAGACTGTAATAATTTAAATAAATATTGACGATGAAAGGACGAAAAAAAATATTACTATGTTAACATTTTTAATAAATTTGAACGAAACTTTAAATTAAAATTGTTTTTTTTTTTCACTTATTATGTTTAAAAGTGAGATTTGAAATAAATTTGTTTAGTTCAATCTGTATGTGGTTTTTAAAGAATTTTGTATGCCGTAGACAAATTTTCGTAAAAATGTATCTCGAAATTATATAAGCGTCGAATTACATAAGCGTTTACTGACTGATGCAACTTCCCTCGATTAAATTATTAATAAAATATAATTATGTAATGCTTTAGATTCGCAGAACGTCAAGAGAACGAAGCCAACAGCTATAGAATTATTTCCTTGGGTTTTTAAGTTCGATGATTCAAGTGAACATTGGAGTATGCCTTCTTTACTTCAAAATATGAAGTGTATAAAAGGGTAATTATGGATAAAAATCCGGTTTTTTATTATTTTTTTTTTATTTTTGACCAGTATCATTTACCGTGCACTGGACACTTACATTTCAAGTACACACACACACACACACACACATCTAATTTCAAATACAAAGTTGTATATACACTCCACTGGAATTGTACAACGATTTAGTTAGCTTTATTGTAATTTGGTCTGATTATACTTTAATTGGATTTATTTTTTAGAATTGTTTCACATACATACTTTTACATGATTAGCTTAGGTTAATTTTTTCTTTACTTTGCAAATACACATTTTTCTAGTTTTGTTAAGTAAGAAAATCGCATTAATATTAGCTCTTAATTCAATTTGTATAATACTGATGTCTAGAATCAATAAATTAATGATTGGCCCTAATTCAGAAAATCTAATTTGAAAGAGAATTTATAATAGTATTTCCATTCAAGTTATGTAAAGCAAGGAAATCAGTAATATATGTAGATTTCATGCAAAATATTTCAGTAAAACTAAAAACATTTCAATTCTCGTTGCATGAAGTGGGTTTCTTATAAAGTTTTGTAAAAAATTAATATTTCATAAGTTTCATAAGCCAAAATATTATTTGAGTAGAAATAGCGTGAGTTAGACATTTAAAATAAATATCTCTTTTTAATAAAGGTATGTAGATATCTATATATTTAATATAAACACCTATCTATTCGAGGATACTAATCTTTCTTTTCCCAGGAACATGCTTATATTTGATTTGATCGGTTTTTAAATTACAGTAATATAAGCCTCAGTATTACTGACTGTTACGACAAGCCATTGAAAGCAGCTAAATTAAAGGAGTCCATCCAACAGGCCTTGATTTGGATTTTACTTTATTATCGAAAACTTCCAAAGGTGAGAACTCGTACAATTTAGATAAAAAGTTAATTCAATTTAGTAAAATATTTGTTATGGCAATTTTATTTAATTATCTTTTTCCGTAATTGACCCTGAGTCAGCTGACTATTAAATGAAGAGAGTAAAACAACAAATAATTTTAAAGAGGGTGTCCAGTGAACCGGGTATAGGCTGGTGGTAATATGCAGGGACCATGGAGAAAAACCAGAAATGTCCGGATTAAAAAAAATTTATTAAATCATTTATCAATGATTATTTTTGTTTCATAATCGTTGAATTAATTACATTTATTTAAATAGCAAAATCCTTTTCTAAATTTTAATTTCATTCATGTATATTACAGATTATAATCAAATTATAATTAAAAGTAATTCCAATGCATTTCGCATCCGTATTAAAATTTTATTTAGTATAAAGAATGTATTTTCCTCTCTTTTGCGTAAAATAATTATCTTTAATCCAAAGGAGGTGTGCAGAAGGGAAAAAAGTTGTTTGTCTTTAACAATAATTAGGTTTCCAATGGGGGAGGTGTCAGCAAAATTATTCTTTGCGGCATTATTATGCTAAAGTCGCTTTTTTCATACATTTTTTTGTTCCGTAAAGTAGCACACTAAATGCTTATCTTCGAAATTGCCTTAAAAAGACTTTTTCAATTAACTTTTTAGAACACATTTCATCAAATAAGCCGTAAACATTCTTTTTAAGGCACTTTTCCGGACCAGCACGAACAGAATGTACCATAGATTACCGAGAAATTATTCTAAAGATCCGATAAATCAACATAAATTAACGAAAATTTCAGGAAACTTTTTTAGCCTTTTTAATTTCCGAAATTTCCTGAGATTTTTGGCATCAATGAGCATAAATTTCGAATGAAAAAAAGCAGAAATTAAAAAAAAAATGTTAATAGTTGATGAAATGGTTTTGGTCTACGTTATGGTAAAGTTTGAAAAATTAAAAAAAAATGGTTTAGATTTTACTCATTTCTCGGGCCACTTAAAAATAGTCAAAAAATGCATTATTAAAAAATGATATGTCTAAAAAAAATTTCCATTAGCCAGATCGCAACAAATAATTAATGAAATTAAAAAATGCTAACTAAATTAAACATTGTTTTTCCTGAAATATGGCGTTGTATTATTATTTTTTATCGAAAACTAAATATATAAAAATTAAAAATTTAAATCCTTCTTTAATGTCCAGCATTTAAACTCAACTACAAAATCCTTGATAATTAAAAAATACCAAAGAAAATACAGTAAGAAAATTTAGACGTAGGATTCTTGGGGCTTTTTTTTAAATCCAAGTTATTTTTTCTGTCTCCTGGAAGTGATCAAAGGATGATGCGTGTAAACAAATTTAAAAAAGTTTGACGGATTTGACTAATTCGTATTTTCACCCTAAAATTCCAATTTGCACTCGGTAATGGAGTTTCGAACTTTTAGTTCCTAACGCAGTCTAAAACATGTTACGGGCTTCCAATTTTATACAATGTCCACTCCGCTGGCACTGTCCATTGCCCATCAATTACGCAATTACGGAACCCTTTATAGAGAGCTCTCTTTGAATCCCTTTAGGGTTGCTATTTTTTTAGAGGACGTTTTGTGTTTTTCCCCTTGTTCAGGCGTGTATAATTTTTTTTTTGTATATCGAGCTGTAACCCGATAAATTTTTTACCAATTGAAACATGGAAAACTAATTTTAATGAATGAGCAAGTACAACATTCCTTTTCATTTCAAATATTATTAAAGCTGAACTATTCTATTATTCGTCGTTTTCCTTTGAGCTTTGCTCTCAAATGAAACACCAATTATCCTTTATTAAAAAGAAAAAACGCAACGAATAAAATAATGTTGACTGAATCCATTTAAAATCAGTCGCAGAATTTCTCGGGTATAAAATATGTTGTTTTTTTAGAGAAAATTCGGCGATACCTATTTTTTCGATTTGTGAAAAAAAATTTCACAAAGATATTTAAACTTTCTTTCCACATTCCGGTAGAGTTTATCCTTCGAAATCCGCGAGACAATTTAGAAAATGTTCCAAATTAACAAAATGACGGTGGTTTTTCTGAAAATGATTTTCTCAACCAAAAACAATACACTTACATTTCTTGACAAGTTTTTGGTGAATGTGTACTATTATTAGTATAATATTTTGTGAGTTTTATGCGGGCACTGTTTGCACTGTTAAAAAAGTTCTGCAAACAATTTTTTTTTTGCTTATTTATGTCTTCTGCCGTTTCCGAGAAAAAATTTGTAAAGAATATTTTCAAAAAATAGAAAAGGTTGGGTTTGCCCTTTTTACAGAAATTTACCATATGTTTCTAGACCTTCAACTTGTTTTTTTTTAATTTTACATATAAATGAACAATTGAAATACAAAAATGTTAATAACAGGTTTGTACAGTTAAAAGAATGGGCTTCTCTGCTGTAACTGCAGTTTCCCGAAAGAAATATTTATTTTTTATTATTATTCTCGGAAGTGGTACAAGATATCATAAATGAGTAAAACATTTTTTGGCATACATTTTTTAACCGTGCAAACTATTTTCTTAACATTGTTTCGTATCTGTTTTTAGTAGCAAGAAAAATGTGAAAATTCGATTTTATGAAAAACTAATGCCATTTTGTTAATTTTGAACATTTTCGACATTTTCTCGCGGATTTCGAAAGGAGGGGACAAACTACCAGAACGTGGCAAGAAATACTAAATATCTAACGAGTTATATAAATTTAAAGAAAAAATGTTTTTTTTTTAAATACGAAGCAAAAAATTCAAATGCGCATAACTTCGTGAAAATTTGTTTTGTCACAAATCGCACAAATACGTGTCGCCTAATTTCCTCTAAAAAAAACATATTTTGTCCCCGAGAGATTCTGCGACTTCAAGCCTAGAGCATGCCTGATTTGAAGTAGATTCGGTCTTTTACAAATTGCAAAAATTCCTGACTTTAATACTGTTTCTTTTATCAGTTTAAATGCTCAAGTTTCGCCAACCTGATACATACTTATTTTGTTATTCCAGGTTCAAAAATCAATAGTTTATCATGAAAGTATGTCGGACATATTAGCAATGTACATAGATATGGAGTTAAGGGCGTCTAAAAGACCGACAGAGCAGCTCAGTGAAATTACAACTCGTATAATTTGTTGCCTTTATGTATACCTAGGTTTGTATTTCCTTAATATTCATTTCTATTTTTCATTCTTTATCAGAGAAGGTTGAGAAGTTTGTTTTTGTTTGTTTCTTTGTTTACAGAAAAGTCCATTGAACACATGCTAGATACTTTAATCAAGGTCCGAAATATGTCTTCTCAATTTCATTTCATCTTGGATCCAGTTATGAAGTAAGATCACCCCAACAATTGTTTTCCCAAATTCAATCCGATTTGGTAAACGTATGAGCAACTTTAATTTTTATGTTTGCGTGTCTTCTAGGAAAATATTGGAGAGCAATCCAAAAGAGAAGAGAGCGCGTCCAAAAACTCAAATAATGTACGTAAGGTACCTGCTGGCTTTTCGTCTTTGGAGGGACATTAATAAAGCCAAGGCTGTGAAAAAGGAGATAGTAAAAACTGCAGTTTCCTTCCTTGGATCGCCGCCCTCTGTTTTACCAGAATTTCTAACAAAGCACATTCCTCCTAATGGATCTGGGTCGCAGATCCTGTCTACAAATTTGTTCATGAAAGAAAAATTACTTGATGTGAGAGCCTGCTGTGCGGATTTTATCCATTTCTGCAAGGGAGGCACTGAAAATAGCCAAGTGGTTCCAGACAAAATGAATTGTCGTGAGCGACTGAAAGATCCTCATCAGCAGCAAAAGGTATGGAGAAGAAAAAGCATACTTATATTACAAAGCATGGTCAGGGTGGCGACATGGCCGGGAATTTAATTTAAAAACCGCAAAATTACCTCTGATCGCAGTTAAATTCAAGTTTTCATTTTTTAAAAGATCTGGGCCAATTTAGAAAAATTATGTATTTTCTGGAATATTCATCTTTTTTTTTTTGTAGAAAATTAATCCTTATAATTGCAAATGCAGCTTTGACATCAAATTTAACTATTCCGGTTGAAGATTCCTCATTTTAGTTGAAAATTCATCAGTTTGGTTGAAAATTAATTTCTTAAACTGAAAAATTACTGTAGCATTTTTAGTTGAAAATTGATCTTTACTTTTTTAATTGAAAATTCAACTATTTCGTTGCCAATTCACGTATTTTGTTAAAAAATAGATTTTTTTGATATACAATTAATCTTTTTGTTTAAAAATTCTTCTTT
>JAWWLR010000155.1:59092375-59105243 GCA_035041075.1 Acraspis erinacei | reverse complement strand
GATACAGTAAAGCTTCGCTGCCATTTCATTGTCCTGGTCAAGAATGAATGGAACCCTGGTAACAATTGAAAGGACGGAGGCGCTTTGTACACATGGTCAAATGAATAAATTCGAGTAGCAAATAGATCCGATGATCTCCATAGAACTGCCGTGCAAATGAAATATACCGTCTCAACACTTCGGATAAGTCGTCTGTCAATTAAGAATCTTTGAAATGGGTTTCAAATAGCTCTATTTCTCGCAGTTTTTATGAACATCAGTTATGTATATCGTATTAGAAAATGGATATTCAATAAGCACCATCAGAATCAAAGACATTTGAGTTTAAATTTAAAGATTCGTGAAAGTAACCGACGACTTCTGCGAACTACAGATACTATTGCTTTAAAATGCACGGCAGAGAAGATAAGTCAAGTAGGTTAAAATAATTTAATGAATAACTCGCATTTTTTCTTACATTAGTTAAATCGATCTATTTGCCAGGTTAATCGAATCGAAGAGATTAGTTTTCTCCGTCCTGGTTTGGTAGGAATTCCACGAACGTTTCAAATTTTTCTGAGCAGTTCCACTGCACGGAAAAAGAGTATCAAAAATTAACTAAGTACGCCTAGGTCTAATACTTTTCCAACCCTGCCGCCGACTTCTCTTCGCTATTCTCAAGTGGAATTTTCAGTCAATTTGGCTCACAGTGAAGTCGAATTTTTTCGAATAGATGAATGTCGGAGAGAGGCGGGAGTGTTACCCAAGAAGGTCTTTGAGCAGGATCGACAAACGAGAAGAGATGTTTGACAAGTCCTAATGATTCTTCCGCTCAGAGATTCTCTCGATCTTAGGCTCAGAACCTTACCCCAAAAATTCTTTTGCTGGGAGATTTTGAACTTTCTGGAAGAGGATTTCAACCCTCCTTTCGCTGAGCTTATATGCCAGTGAAAACCAGAAGAGACTCATTGAAAGTTGATCGATCCATAAAAATCATTTTGGGTATCTGATAAGGCCCACCTTCTTGAATTCGTCCCTGATTCTTTGATTTTCTTTATGTATGTTGCCAGGAACTAATGTTTGGGATCGATAGATTCCAGAGGTGGAGGAGGAGGATCAAACGAGATTGAGTGGCTACATCGCCTTCAGAGATGAGTTATGATAATGTCATCATCGATGTCGTCAGTTTCATCGTCTGTCTCTTCCGGTTGATTGGCTTCCGCCTGGGCTGCCTTGGGATCTTCTGCTATGGCCTTGAGTCTTTTCTGTTTGCGCCAGTGGAGGATCTCGACAACCACATAGCCAGCTGATCCGATTATAAGGACAAACAAGAGGGCATAGAGCTTCATTCTGGCACAGAGATGTGTGCTGTAAGCATAGGCTACGACGAATCCTGCACTCTCCCAGAGGCGGTAGTTTGAGAAGGCTGCTTCTTTGTTGCGCCGGAACAGAGTTCCGTAGAGTCCTGAAAAGAATTGATTTTGATTAGAAAACTCATACTCAAGCAGAGACGGCGGATCCCTAGAGGGCACAGGGGAGAATCCCCCCCCCCTCCCACCAGAAATCGAACAGGGTGGGGAAAAGTAATAAGTTTTCCCCATCGGAAATCGAATGATTAAATTCATCGAATCATTTGATTTCTTCAACAATCTACCTAAAATCTTTGTGAAATAATGGAAGTATTTGTGAAATCTTTTTAATTTATCCAAAATCTTTTCGAAATATTTTAAATTTTTGTAAAATCTTTGAAATCTTGGGGAAATCATTGTAATCTTTCTGAAACAGTTACAGATGTTTGCGAAATATTCGAAACATTTTAGAAATATTTGCTAATATTTGTGAAATGTTTGAAATACATGTAAAATATTTACGAAATATTTTTTATCTTTCTATAATCGTTGGCAAATCATTGAAATGCTTGTGAAATCTTAGGAAATCCTTGCGAAAAATTAAAAATATTTGTAAAATTATTGAAATCATTGAAGTGTTTGTGAAATTTTTTTAATTTAACCGAAATCTATGAAGTCTTTATGAAATCTTTGGGAAATCATTGAAGTCTTTGTGAACTTTTTAAAATTAAATCTATTCGCAATCTTGGGAAAATCATTGAAATCTTTGGGAAATCATTGAGGTCTTTTTTTAATCTTTGATATTAAATCTATCCCCCATCTTTGCTAAACCATTTAAATCTTTGGAAAATCATTGAAATTTTTGTGAAATCTTTGGAAAATGATTAAAAACTCTATAAAATCTTTGAAATTTTTGTGCGATCTTTGAAATATATCGGAAATGTTTACAAAAAAATGAAGTGATTGTGAAATCTTTTAAATCTCTCTGAAATCTTTGCGAAATAATTGTGACCTTTTTTTAATCTTTGGGATATCGTTCAAATCTATATGAAATCTTTGGAAACCTTTGCGAAATATTTTATATATTTGGTAATCTTTGTGAAATTCGTGCAATCTTTGGGAAATCATTGAAATCCTTGTGAAATCTTTGACAATGTGAATTTTATACCTGCATTTATTTTTTAATATTATGTACTATTTAATATTGATTATTTATTAATTATTTATGAATGATGTAAAGTTATTAATTAATATAATATTATTATACTATTTACACCCCACCTAGACAAAAAGTCTCCGCCGCTTCTGTATTCAAGTCAAAGATTTATTAATGATTATACAAATTTATTGCGTAAAATACATGTATATATTTTTGAAATTAAAGTCTAATCCTTTTTGGTCGAAAAGTGTAATGTTATATTTTTTAGTTCAGAATTTATATCTTTTTTAACACAATTTTGTTTTTTGTTTCAAGATTAAATTATTATGTTGAAAATATAACAATTAGTTCGAAAACTCATTTATTTTTGTTGTAATTGGATACCTTTAGGTTAATAATGCAACTGCCTGGCCAAAAAATTATTCTCGGCCAGTTGCAGATTAACTTTTTGGTTGAAAATTCATATTTTCCGGTGAAAAATTCAACTTATTTGTAGAAAACTGGGATTTTCGGGTAAAAAATTCAAGAAATTTGGTAGAAGATTCAATTATTTAATCAAAGGTTGAACTGTTTTGAATATTGTTTTCTTTTATTGCTGAAAATGAATTTTTTAAATAAAAATTCAGCTTTTCTATTTCTGGTTGCAAATTCACGTATTTTGGTAGAAATTTATTTTGTTTTATAGAAAATAATCCTCTAGGATTTTAGTAAATTCGTCTTTTTTGGATGAATTTAGCTGCCCTTAAATTAAAATTAAAATCTGTTTTGGTTTAAATGTAACAACCTCGTTGTTATAAATTCGCTTTTTATGTTCAAACTTAATTTTTAAACAGAAAATTTAACTATATGGTGAAAACGGTTTGGTAAAAATTTATTATGATATGATATGTTATAATGATATAAAAGGGGTTATAAGATAAAAAAAATCATTTGTTAATGAAGTGTCACCAGCTAAAAGTTGAAAATCAAAAATAAAGATTTATTGTGACAGCATCTTGTTTTTTTTATAATTGAAAATGTAATATATTTTGCCTTATAATGCAACACTGGTTATTTTGTATGCCTGACTGCAGTTAAAACAACTTTCTTATCACCTTATACACACTTCTATTAAAAAAATAACACCACTTCGTGTTTCAAAAATATGTAAAATGAAGAAGTTAAATTTTAAAGTTAGTCGTCACTGATTACTAGAAAACTTCCTTACAAGCACTAAGGAGAATATTATATTTGATATATTAATAAAAAATTATTATTACATACTTTTATTTATTATTATTGTATTATACTATATTATTACAGCATTTTATAGGCGTAAAAAACAATAAATTTTCAATTACAAAAAAACACAACAAACTTTTTTCAAAAAAGCTCTATGTCGCGCCCGGTTTAATTGTTTTTTGATTATTGATAAGAACATTACATCAAACAATTCACCCTTGTAGACGTATTGTGGATGTAGAGAAAACCCGAGTAATTTAAAGCACATTAATTTTTCTACAGCTCAAATGTCTAATCGGTTAAACGTCGAAATTATTCCCATTGTTTAAACGTCGTTTAATCGATCAAACGCGGAACATTAATTAAACTCAAACCATTTTTGAGAAATTGGAAAATACCTTCAAATAATAATTAGTATTCACACAATGAAAGGATGTAAATGCAAAAACAAAAAAATAAAAAAATAAAAAAAAGAAAGAATAAAACTTAAAAAGAACAAGCGAATATCCCTGGCCAGTCGGACAGTCTCTTCTAATATAAAAGTAGGTATATAATTGTTATGGTGATTACGAAACCACTCATAGAGTAATGTGTTGGAGCATTTTAAAAACATGCATAATGTGAAGGAATTAAATAAACTCACGGGCCGAACATATCCGAGAGTTGGAAGAGGTAATGAGGGGAGGATGTGTACTAGTTCATTACAGAGATAAAAATCTCCATGAAAAAATTCCATCTCGTGAATAATACTCTGAAAAATACAGTATCTTCTGTCTCCAATTTTCAAATATGTACACGTCCTTGGCAGATGCTAGGAAATCCATTTTCTCATGAAGATGAAAAACAAAGTTACTTGAGAACTTAAATTTTTTCCAAGAACGAATCTAATTCATTTTCCGGCTCATTTGAGACTACAAACTGGAAGCTTAATTATATTTGCGGCTACTAGAGGATTTAATAACTGCTACCGGTTTTTTTCATTTAATGAAGAATTTTTTTATTCTTGGTATTCTTTTGTCTACTCTTGTCCATTATTACTCTTTTGATTCCTTTTGTTCCTTTTTTTATAAAAAAAATTGACGAAATAGATATTAACACATAACGTTTAAAAAGTTTAACGTTCGGAGAAACCATTTTGGATTTCTTGCAGTCGTTAAAAAGTGAAGAATTACTTTAGTTCTTTATAGTTCCAGAACAGCTCAGCAGGGATTATCGAATCAGGATAATAAATATACAGTCAGCGAGCCATGTCAGGACTAATTACAAGGAGAAACCGGCTACAGCGATAGATACGTCTGTTTTGCCATACGAATACAGTTATCTCTAGACTGCCATGAACAGGATGACATTTTTGAAAAGTCTGCAAAGTGCAGAGTTCTGAAACCTAGATATTCTTGGAAAAGGCTTTTGCAATTGGAATTTAGATCAAGGCTGATTAAAGTATACGAAAATTGTACTTTTCATTTCAAAGCTAAAATAATCAATTTTGTGTAATATAATTAAATAATAAAATTGTGCAGTACTGAGGCATTAGATAGTGCTGGTTAGTAGGGTTGGCAAAAAGATGGTTTTAGAAATCACAAACAATACTATGTCTAAAAGTAGTGCATTGGTAGCCTCATAAGTGTACTTATATTATGATCTGCAGAATTTTAAAGTTTTTTTGATTTTCAATATTTTTCCATTTTTTGGGGGAAAGCTATAAATACCCCCAAAATGTAAAAAAATGTGAATTAAAAACAATTTTAACTCTTCAGATGATATGTTTTAAGTCCTATTTTGCTTGTCCCTGTTAGCTAAAATTAAATCGATCGATTCCACATTTCTAAAAAATTTTTTTCAACCCGCCATATTGGTTACTGCAGGGTGGCTGCTGGCCAGGGAAAACCTGCAAAACAGGAAAATTCTGGTCTTTTTTGGTCAGGAAGTCATGGAAGTGAGATATTTTGAAAAAAATGGCAAAAGTCAAGAAATTTCTATAATAAGAAACACTTTAAGTAACCACCTAGAATAATAAATTACTTTATAAATTAAATCTCCTTTTTAAAGAAGTATTACTCTTTTTTACTCTGTTTTCAAGAAATCTTCACTTTTTCTTCTGTTTTCGCTTAAATACGAAGTGAATTAATGCAGCTCAAAAAGAAAATCAAATTATTTTTCGTTAAAAGTTCTTTTTTTTTGTTTTGAAAATTCTACAATTATATTTTTGGTTCAGAATCAATGCCATTTTATTTAAAATTCATGTATTTTGTTAAAAATTTTTCTTTTTTCGTAGGAAATTAATCTTCTTTGTTGATAATTCATATTTGTAGATTGGAAATTCAACTACTTAATTGAAAGTCAAATAGTTTGTTAAAAATTATATTTTTTGAAGATGCATCATTTTAGTTATAAATTCCTTTTTTTGGTTGAAAATTAATTTTTTATCTGTAAATTTAACTGTATTCAATTATTTGTTGTAAAATGCTTGTAAATTCAACAATTTGTTTAACAGTTGCAAGTTGAACTTTTAATTTTAAGATACATAATTTTAGTTTAAAAAAATTAATCTCTTGATTAAAATATCAACTATTTTCTGATAAATGTAACTCTTCTTTTTTTAACTGAAATATAATTTTTTATCGTCAAATTGAACTATTTTATTTTTTTAGACCGGTTTTCTTTATATAATTTGAAAATTCAACTATTTACTTGAAAATTCATGTATTTAGGAGAAAATTGGTCTTTTTTAGGTAAAAAATAATGTTCTTTGTCAAAAGATCATCATTTTGATTAAAAATTCATGTATTTTGTTTAAAAAAATGTTATTTTTAGTAGAAAATAATTCTTTTTGGTACAAAATTCATTTTTGTAAGTTTAAAATTCAGCCTATTGGTTAAAATCGCAGCTATGTATTTTTTAGAAATACTCCTCACTTTAGTAAAAAATCCATCTCTTTAATTAAAAATGAGCTTTTTGGAAAAAATCATTTTTTCATCTTAATATCTTTGTAGGTTGAAAAGTCATCTAGTTGTTTAAAATTTAAACTATTAATTTAAAAAAAATTTGTTGCTAAAAGGCCATATTTTTTGGTCAAAAATAAAATTGTATATTGCTATTGTCATATTTTCCAAACCAGCCATATAAAATACCTCTTCTTGACGGGCGATGCCTATTTGATTACCGTCTACCTGTTCTCTCTACCCCCGCTACCCAACTTCCCCTCATGCAGCTTGCGCGGAATTGCTGCCGCCGCGCCGGCCTTTGCCAGCGGGCCGAGCAACGGGCGTTCTTTGTACACATCAGGAATATAATACGAAAAATTAATTTTTTTAATTTTTCAATTTACAATTTAGAAATATTAGATTCAAAATTTACCTTCTTTTGGCGATTCTAATGATATGCCACTTGGCCTAATAAGTTGAAAATTAGAATAAGTGCACTGTTAGACATTTCTGTTTCAAAAAACTATTTTCACGTCATTCTATAAACAGCTCTGGAATAGAAAACTATCATCGTAAGGTTTATACTTTTTTTATTTTGCTTAGTATAGAATCCTAGCATACAAAATGTAGTTAGAAAGTTTTATTCCAAATGTTATCAAAATGTTAATAAAATATAAAAATAGCGCTTGGATAAATTAGGCTTAGCATTTTCATAATAAAATCTTTTAAAAATTTGAACTACAACTATTTTCATGAAAAATACTTATAGCACTTATTCTCATTTTCTACTTATTGAGATAAGTAACAGATCGTTGAAATTGTCGAAAAAAATAGATTTCAACAATTATATCTCTTAATTACTAATTGCGAAATAAAAAATGTTTCGCCTATTATTCCTCATTAGGATCAGAGGACCCCCTCCTTCCCCCGTTTGCGGAAGTAGTTTCGCGAATCCTCTGCTCCGTGAAGGGAAGTTGGGTAGTGGGGGTAGAGCAGTCAGGTAGGCCACGATCAAATGGGCTCTGTCCAGAGTATTCCAGCATTACCATCTATTTTCCTTTCGCTGCGTCACTAATTATCTACCTTTGAAGAGCCAACCCAAAATCTGGTTAGTGGTTGCATTCAAATTGTCATGTACATCATGTTCCTCCGAGAAATGCGAGTTACAATTACATATACATTTGCATTTAACTATGCAATTTAGCAATAGTCCTTTTACTCCTCTAATTTTAGGTTTCATGAAATAGTTAAGTCACGTTAGGCATTACAAATAAAAAAGCTCGGAATTTTAGGGATTTCATATTAAAATTACGAAAATAAGACAATTTCAAAACTTTCCAATTCGAATAATTGCAGAATAGAGTTTTAATAATTATATCCTTAAAAATTCAAAGAAATTGATATTGCATTATTCATAATTTTTAATTGAACATTAAAATGAATCAAATTAAATAATTTACAAGTAAAAAATTTAGTTTTAAAGTTATTTTCAATACAAAGCGATTCAAAGTTAACAATTTAAAATTAAGAAATAAATTAAATGTTTCAAAATCAAAGCTTTAGAAATTCTAAAATTTTTAATTTTTATTACATACAAAATTATAATATAAGATGAAAATTCATAAGCCAAATTTTGTTAAGAAAAAAAATTAATCCTCATTTTCACTTTTCAAAACGGAAAAATCTGCAACCAAAAACATTTCAAATGTTATTTCAAATGGAAACATTAAAAATGAAAAAAAGGTACTGCGGAACTTTGGAAATTAAACGAATCTGAACTTCATTAAAAACTGAAAAAATGTTAATCAGCTAGTATTGAGATAATAAAAATTTTTTTTACACTCAAACACTTTACAGTTTCAACTATTTTAAATGAATTTACATACTGTAAAATTAAAAAATGCTTAAATTGTTTATTATTCTTTTTGGAATCCAACCGTTTCAATTTTAATTGCAAAATTAAAACTTTCAAATTATTTGATAAATTATTGTAAATATTATACATGTTTTATGTTAGTGCTTTGTGCTGGTAAAGATTTATGTTTAAAACAATTTGAGTATGAAAGTAGAAAGTTTCGAAGGAGATTTAAAATGTCTAAAAATATGAATTGTATTGCCTTCTCCCCCTACCTGGATATTCCCACTGTGAAAGAAAAATCATCATCAAGATTCGCAATTCTGAATATTTTTAGATTATGTTAGCGCTTCATACCGAAAAAGGGTATTTTTAATAAGAAATCATTAGATTTCAAAGATTCGAAAATTTTCAACAATTTACGTTTTTCGTATTTGCTGGCATTTTGAAACAAAAATAGAGACTTTAGACCAAAACAGTTAGGTTTTAAAGTATCATAATTTTTACATCAAAAATTGGTATTGTACGATTATATATTTTTTTGACGCCAATTGTAATTTTTGATACAAAGTATTCAGGTTTCCAGGCAGATCTATAACTTTTAAGAATTTTGGGTTATGTTAGTTTTTTCGTCTGAAATTAGTATTATTAATATAAAAAAATATTTTAAAGGAGATTCACAAAATGGAAAAATTAAATGTTATTTTAAAGTTTTTCGTAGAAAATTATTGGTATTTTTAATTAGAAATTTAGTTTAAAAAATACTTTTACTTCATTAAAAATCAAAGAAAATTTACAATTTCCCAAATTTTTTAACCACTTTAGGGTCGTGTTTTTTTCTTTCACCTGAAATTTTTATTTTTAAACAAAAAATCATCATTGCATAAAAAATCATTACACCTCAAAGAGATTTAATCATTTTTAAACAACTTGAGGTTAAGTTGGTGTTTTACATAGAAAATTGGTATTTTTAGACAAAAATCATTATAATTTGAACAAGATTTTGGAATAGCTTTCGATTATGTGAGTGTTTTTCGTCAATAATTTGTATTTTTAATTATAAAAATTATATTTAATAGAATATTTACAATTTTGCAACAATTTTAGGGCACTTTTCAACTTTTCACCGTAAATCGGTTATTAAAAATAGAATTCATCTAAATTTCATCTAAAATGGCCATTGTTCATAAAACATAATTATATTTCAAGAATATTTACAATATTGGAATAATCACGTTAGTATTTTCATGGGAAATTGGTATTTTAGAACAAAAACGCAACGGTTTACTTGCCTATTGAAGAATATTATATATTAATTCTAAATTTATGATATTTCAATTTAAATTTTGCGATAAAAAAAGTTGTGAGACAAAAGCATCCGAAAAGCGAGTGGAAATATAGGAGCTTTAATTTGGACAGGATGAATGAATAGTAGATTATTATATATGTATAATATTTAGATATAATATTAATAATTTTGATTAAAAAATGGTAAATTATTATAAATTGTAATAAAGATTTTTAACATTGCTTTGGCTTTTTAGTTATAAATATATAATAAATAAATAATAAAGAGAATCATTTTTTAAATAATCTTTTTTTTGTGAATGTATTTTTCTGAAATAAAATTTTATATTAAACCACACCTTTCTACAATTTTTCTAAGAAAAGATAGTTATAAAAGATAATAAATTGTTTAAACAATTATATTTCTTAAATTGCATAAATAGTACCTCGCTTTGAGTGAAAAGTTAAATATAAAACAGACTTATGTGGGAAATTCAATGTCAAAAAGTAAAAAAAAAATTTAAGTCAAATAAAGTTAAGAATAAATGAGTGAATATGTAAGAAGAGTGAAGAGTAACATAAATTTCAGAAAAGTGACATTAGAGTTTATGAATAGTTAAGGGGATGGTAAAGTTGGAGACTGTCAACTTAAGTTAGACCTCTACTAGATTGCAACTTTCTAAATGACTCCTGGCATTCATGAGTGTCCAGAACATTATACGCCAGAGAGCATAAACTACCATGCACGTGTTGGGTATCTTACACCCAGCAAAGCAGGGAAAAATAAATTTAAAGTTTGGCGATTCACCATGCAGCAATGCAGTGCAGCGAAACTGCTTCTCCTTCTTATTTATTTAAGAACTTCCTTAAAGCTTTAGGCCATAAACATTTATTTTTGTTCTGCAATTTGTTTGGGGGAATCCAAACGTAAAAAGGGAGGGTCGCATGGACCACTTATATTTGATTTTGACGCATGCCGCAACCTGATGCAACTAACGCACTGGGAGTGCGGCCTTCAAGCTGTTCGTCACGCTCGACTCAGCACATCCTCTCTTTCGGCCCCGAGACTCCTCTCATAAAGAAACTGCTGAGAGCATTAGTTCTAGGCATATCGTAAACCGGGGGGTCTTATATCGGGAATCGACTGTACCTTTCTCGTTTTAATTTTCATGTCACAAAAAAAATTCGTTTTTTATTGTTTTTTTTTAATTTAGATGTTCCGCAAGCTCCATGAAATTTAACACGTATTTCCCATAAGAAAACAAAAGGTTTTTGTAATTTAATTTAGAAATCGTCAATATTGTGTAAATGAAGCTGAAACTCAACATTTATCTTCTTAATCAGTCATAGAATAGGACTCAGTACTTATTTTTTAAATATCACACACATAAGACAGTTTTATAGGGTCCCAAAAAAACCAATTAACGGAAAATTGGGGTTTGCGAGTTTTTGGCGATAATTATGATTTTTTGCGTCTTTAGAAAATAAAAATTATTTATAATGCTTAAAATTCTACTTTTACTGTTAATTAGATGTTTATATAAATTTTTAAACAATTTATTATTGTTTTAGTAGTTTTCTCTTGAAATAGAATGAGAAAGACGCTTTTTTCCGGATTTTTTAAGCTTATTCTCAACCTTTTAATTAGTGAGGTAATAATTAATTAATGTTCACAAACGTAATTGTTCAAACAATTTAGTATTATTTATCATGTATTTTTCTTTGAATAATGATAGAAAGTTGGGCTTTTAGCTGAAATATTAAAAATTGTATCCACTTTTCACTCAGAGCGAGGTTATAATTATTGCAATTTAACAAATCTAATTATATAAACAAGTGATTATTGTCAGAATTATCTTGTCCTATAGTAAATAAGATAGTTGCGGTTTTTTAATGAAATTTTCAACTTTCTGTCTACATTGCAATTAGAGTGGGGTAATAATTATTGAAATTTAGAAAACATAATTGCTTAAGATAATAATTATTGTTTATAACTATCATCTTCTATATTAATGCTAGAAAGTTGCGATTTTTTCTTAAAATTTAAAATTTTAGTCCACTTTTCACTTGGTAAGGCAATAATTAATGCAAGTTAACAAAAATTATTCTTTAAACAATTTATTATTGTTAAATTTTCAAGAAAATAGTCCAATTTTCAACCAAAGAAATGAAATTTCAACTAAACTGATGGTTAACCTGGATTAGTTAAATTTACAGTGAAAAAATGATTGCTAATAAAAAATCGAATTTTCAAGTAAAATTATGAATTTTCAACAGATTTTTTTTTAAACAAAATGCTTTAATCTTTAACTAAGAATGCGCATTTTTAACCAAAAAAGATGAATTCTTAACAAAAAAGGTAATAGTTGAAATCCCAATCGAAAAAAAGATTTTAATTTTTAATAAAAAACAGTAGAGTTCAACCAAAAAGACGAATTATCAACAAAAACGAAACGCATTGGAAAATTTTAAAACCAATTTTAGAAAAAAATATCAATTTTTAAATATAGTAACGAATTTTTATTTAAAATTATCATATTTCAATAACAAATAAACTTCGAATTTTCTAATCAGTTCAACTCTCAACCAAAAAGATGAGTTCTTAAGAAAAAATCTAATAGTTGATATTTCAAGAAAAAAATATTTTAATTTTCAATGATTTTTCAGTTAAGACAGAAAAAATACCAACGAAACTGCTGAATTTTTAAGGGAAAAAATGAATTTTCAACCAAAACGGATACATTTTCAAGAAAACATGTGAATTTTCATCTAAATAGTTGACCTTTCAATTGAAAAATATCAATTTGAACCAAAAATAGCATATTTAAACGTTCAGTTAGTTGCATTAGGTTGAGTCATGCGTCCAAATCCAACAGAAATTAATTTATGCATCCCTGACTGTTTATGTTTGGATTTCCTCGATTCGGGATCACGGCCATAGCAAGCCATGTCCAAAAATACCCTTATGACGTGAGGTGAGTGTATTTATTTTAAAGGAATCTGTATCAGAGAGAAACTTATGTATTATCACCAGAGGTAGTTACTATAGATCAGTTTAGATGTAATTCCAAATTCTGTGAAAATAGAAAGCAAA
>JAWWLR010000155.1:58766764-58786051 GCA_035041075.1 Acraspis erinacei | reverse complement strand
TACAAATTCTATCATATGGTGAAAGTTTTTTTTAACATTAATATTTTTGAATTGAAAATTCAATTATTTGGTTAATAAATAACTTTTTTGATAGATTTATATTTTCGGTTTGAAAATTCAAATGTTTTGTAGAAAATTTCTCTTCTTGGTTTGAAACTTAATCTATTTTGGTAGAGTATTTCATCCTTTTTGGCTAAAAATACAATTGATTGAAAATTAAGCTTTTTAAATTGAAGATTCAACTATTTTATTGGAAATTGTTTTTTTTCTTGGTTGGTATAAACTGTTTTTGGTTTAAAAATAAAATAATTGTGTGTTAAAATATCAACAGGTACACTTTTCGTTGAAAATTCATATTTTTTGGCTTAAAAATTCAACATTTTGAATGAATTTGTTTTACTTATTCACTGAAAATTCTTTCTTGGATTAAAATTAAATTCTTTTTTATTCAAATTTTATTTAAAAAATAATATGTTTGGGCTGAGGATTTCATTTTTCTTTGTTAAAAATGCAACCGCTTGGTCCAAAATAATCTTTTTTTCTTGATAATTTAACTTTTTTCTTACCTTTTTTTTCGTTGTTTATTTTTTGTTTCCAAAAATTCATTTTTTTGTTGTTGATTCATAATTTTAGTTGGAAAATATATTTTTTTAAATCTAACCATATCTTTAAAAATGCATCTATTATGGTAAAATATTAATCTTCTTGATAAAAACTTAATCTTTTCGGCTGAGAACTTACTTTTTTGTTAGAATAAATAATTTGTTAAAAATCGATTTTTGTTGGCCAAAATAAATTTTTAAACTGAGCATATAACTATTCCATTTTTGGTTCAAAATTTATCTTTTTTAAGTTGAAAATGTATCTATTTTGTTAAAAATTAATTTTTTTGGAATAAAATTCGATTTCTCGGTTGAAAATTGATCTTTTTGGTTGATAATTCATGTATTCGATTGAAGAATAAACTATTTTTTTTAATTATTACTTTTTAACTGAAAAAGTAACCTCTATTATTTCTAATTTGTGTATTTTGTTAAAAATTCATCTTTTTTGGTATAACATTAAATTTATCGGTTAAATATTTATCTTTGTGGCTGAAAGTTAGTTTCTCTGGTTCATAATTTAACTATTTTGTTAAAAATTCGTTTTTTTTTAAATTATATTTTTTACTGGAAATGTAACTTCCAGTTTTGCCTAAGAATTAATATTTTGTAGTTGAACATCCATTTATTTTGTTGAAAAATTGACTCTTTTAAATTTCATTTTTTTGTTAGAAATTTATATTTTTGGGTTGATACTCAACTGTTATGCAGAATATCTTCTTTTCGGCTTAAAAATTTAACACTTTGGATTACATTATTTTCATTATTTACTGACAAATCTTTCTTGGTTGAAAATTCAACTATTTTGTTGAAAATTCCTCTTTTTCCTTGAAAAGTGATCTTTTCTGGTTGAGGATTCAACGAGTTTGTTGAAAATTCATATTTTGCGTTTGAATTGAACTGATTTTTATTGAAAATAATTTTTTTGAAAATATCAACAATTACACTCTTTATTGAGAATTAATATTCTTTTGTTTTTACCGCGGCCAAGGAAAAGTCAAGAATGTTGAAATCGTGATTTTGTATCAACCCTGATTAAATTCTACAGAAAATACTGAGTTTAATTCCTATTGGGAATGATTATTAATATTTAAATAGCTTAATGTTAATTCTCTTTTACAGAACTTTTGGTCGATGCTCTTTTCAAACCGGGTGTTAAAGTAAACCAGGAGCACAAGCCAAAGTATATTTACTTGCTAGCGTATGCAGCGAGCGTTTGCGAAGTTCCACCGAAAAAATCGACTCCTCGTAAGATTAATAAAGACGAACTGAAAACGACGATACAGGCGATTGAGAAAGTCCACAATATCTGCAATAATAACAAAGGCTCGACGGAACTCATAGCGGAATTAACAACCATTTACCAATGTATAAGGTATACTAATAATTACTAGATTGCAAATATTTCAATTTTGTCACAAAGATTTCTGAAACTTAAATATATTTCAAAGATTTTCGAACATTTCACAACAATTTCAAACACTTTATAATATTAATTCAATGATTTCAGAAAGATTTAAAAATTTTACAAAGATTTTAATGAATTTAAGATTGATCAACCCCTCGTCAACTTCTTTTTTTTTTGCAAACAATATTTTCATTTTAAACAATATCATTAATAGGTTATCTGCTACCCTAGAAAACATGGAAAACCTGGAATTCTCATGGAATTTTTATATGCCCAGAAAAAACCTGGAAATGTCAGGACATTTTTTTGAGAGTATGCTTACATTTTTTAAAATTTTAATATAAAATTAAATAACAATGATTTTCCATTCGTAAAAGTAGCAGCGTATTAAAAAATTAGTTTATTATGGTTTGAAATTAATGTTTTTAACTCAAAATTTAATTATTCTATTTTTGATTGACAATTGATCTTTTTTAGTTGAAAATTAAAGTATTTGGTTCAAAAGTAATGTATTTTTTCGAAAATTAGTCCTTTTTGGTTGAAATGAAAACTCATATTTTTACTAGAAAATTCAACTCTTTGTTGAAAACTCGTATCTTTTGGTTGAATTTAACATCTGTTGAAATATCGTTGTTTTTGTTGTTGAAAATTTATTTATTAATTTTTTCTTTACTGAAAATTTAACTATTCTAATTAAATCTTAAATTATTTTGTTGAAGAATCGTTTTTATGGACAATTAATTTTCTTAGCCAGAAATTTAACTATTCCAGTTGAATATTCCATCGTTTTAGTTTAAAATTAATTTTTTTTAAACTGAAAATTAATGTATTTTATTTTTGGTTGAAAATTGACCTTTTATAGTTAGAAATTAAAGTATTTGATTTAAAAGTCTTGTATTTTGTTGAAAATTTGTCCTTTTTGGTTGCAAATTAATCTTCTTGTTTGAAAATTCATCTTTTTGCTTGAAAATTGCACGTTTAGGTTGAAAGTTTTTCATTCTTGACTGAATATTCTTTATTAGTTAAAAAATGCAATTCTTGCTGAAAATCCGTCTTTTTTAGTTGAACTAAACTGCTGTTGAAAGTTTTTTTTTTAACTAATTAAGTCATTTTTTTACTAAACATGTAACTATTCTAGTTGAATCTTGAATTATTTAGTTAAAAATTCATTCAATTCATTGAAATTTTGCCTTTATTGTTAAAAAAATAATCTTCTTGAATAAAATTTCATCTTTTTGGTTAAAAATTCCACTATCTAAGTTGAAGATTAATCATTTTAGTTGAAAATTCGTGTATTTTGATTAAAAATTCGTCTTTTTTGTTAAAATATTTATCATCTCGATTGAAAATTTAATTGCTCTAGTTGGAGATTCATCATTTTAGTTGAAAATTTAACTTTGTGGTTTAAAATTCAAGTATTCCAGTTACATATTCATCATTTCAGTTGAAAATCATCTGTTTAGTTAAAAATTAATTTTTGTAACTTAAAATTTAACCAATCCAGTTGAAAATTCATGTCTTTCGTTTGGTTGCAAACTTTTCTTTTTTCTCGTTGAAAATTTATTGTATTTTGTTGAAACTTTAGTCTTTTTTGGTAAAAACTTAAAACTATTTCAATTAAAATTCTTCATTTTAGTTGGAAATCCATCTTTTTTGTTAATTACCTGTTTCAGTTAAAGATTCTTTTATTTTAGTTTTAAATTCAACATTTTGATTCAAACAAAAAATTTTGGTAAAAAGTTTTTTTTTAGTTTAGAATTCAATTATTTGGTTGAAAATTCTTCTTTTTGCTTCAAAATCCAAGTTGTTTGTCAAATATTTTTCTAGTTCAGAATGCAATTTTTTTACTTGAGGAGTTAGAAATTTGAAGCGTTTTTAAATTAAATTTATTAATGTACCCACATTAATTTTACTTTAGTTACTTTCAAAAATGCAAGAAGCAGTTGTTCAGTTTTAGATATATGAATATTAACTATTTTTGTAAATTTACATATTTACGAGGACTGAAGAAAATATTAATTGTAATAAACTCGCGAGATTGTTTACATATTCGAGCACATTTCCGAGTCGCTTGTTAAGTTTGTTTAAAATTTTTATCCATATCGCCCGGAAATTTGTTCAAATTCATAAGAAATAAATCCATTTTTTTATAATTATAGGTGGCTCAAGCCCCATTAAGTTAACCGCGTATGTTCCATAAGAAAAAAAGACTTTTTTTTAATTTTATTCAGAATCGTTAATATTAGGTGAATTGAGTTAAATCTCAACTTTTCTTTTCGAAATTAGCTATAGAAAACGAAAGAAATATTACTTTTCAAATATCACTCCCATAAGTCTGTTTTATATGGCCCAAAAAAAGCCTACAAGTGAAAAAATGGGGTTTGTGAGTTTCTGGCTCTAATTATGATTCTATTACATAAAATATTACTTTGCACTCATAATTATATTTTTACATAAATTGTTTAAACAATTTATTATTCTTTGTGTCAATTTTCTCTTAGAAGAGAAATAGAAAGTCGCGGGTTTTTCAAGAAATTTTCACTTATTTTCCAACTTTCAATTAGAGTGACCTGATACTTAATTAATTTGAACAAACATAATTTTTTAAAGAAATTATTATTATTGTTAATAATATTCTTTTAAAATAATGCTAGAAAATTGCAGTTTTTCCAAAAAATGTCCTATTTTCAATTAAAGTGAGTTAAGTAATGCATTAAAGTTAACAAAATTAATTGAATAAACTATTTATTATTATTAATAATCTTAGGTCTGAATAATGCAAGAAAGTTGCGTTTTTTCTTAAACTTACAAATATTTGTCTACTTTCCACATTCTGGTGAATTAATAATTAATTCAGTGTAGTAAAAATAATTATTTAAACCAATTTCAACTTTTTACCTACTTTTTACTTAGGGAAATAATAAATAATGCAATATAACAAACATAGTTGACCTTTTCTCTAGTAAGAAGGGAATTTAAGTCAGATATAAATTTTATAAATATCTGTTCAATTTCAGAAAAATATATTCACAAAAAAGATAGAGTTTGTTTAAAAATTATTCCCTCTAATTTTTATTTATTATTTGTCAATAACTAAAGAAGGTAAGCATTTCACAAAAAAACCCCAACTTTCTAGCATTACTTAAGCAAAGTATAGCTATAAACAAATATTAATTTGTTTGAATAATTATTGTTGTTGAAATAAATTAATTAATGAGTCACTCTAAATGAAAAATAGAAAATATTTTACATTTGAGAAAAAATCGCAACTTGGTACCATTAAGAAAAGAGAATATTAATAACAATAGTAACAAATTGCTTAAACAATTATATTCATTAACTTAAATTGAGAAAAAACAATTTATAGCAATTAATTATTTAAAGAATTATGTTTGTTATAATTAATTAACTTTTACCAAACTCTCATTGAAAATTTGACAAGAAGTGGAATTTTTTTGAAAAAACCGTGAATTTCCATCTGTTGTAAGAGAAAATTCCTAAAAACAATAATAAATTGTTACAAGAATTTATGTGATCATCTAATTGTCAGTTTAGAGTAGTATTTTATGTATTAGAAATAATTTGCATCACAATAAACCGAAAAAAAATCATAATTAGCGCCAAAAACTCGCAAAACACATTTTTTCACTTATGGATTTTTTTTTTTGGTGACCATATAAAACAGACTTATGAGGGTGATATTTGAAGAGTGATATTTTATTCGTATTCTACGGCTAATTGTAAAGATATATGTTGAGTTTCAACTAGATTCAGCCAATATTGACGATTCTAAATAAAATGTACAAAAAAGTCCTTTTTTTTCTTATGCGAAATACGTGTTAAACTTCCAGGGCTAGCTTCGAATAAGTTCAACGCAAGTCCTTCCACATCCGACTTCGCTTTTTTTATGTATTTGGGGATGCGTTTTGGAGAAAAAAGATTTTTTCGTTTTTAGCTATCAAGAATCTAATTTTTCTCGAAAAAAACGCAACATATAAATAGCAGTTCATAGTTCAACATTTTTTACCTTCCTAATATCTATAAACTTATACCCTTGCCAGATATTTATCCTCTATAATTCTAGAAATTTTTCCAAAAAGATAGACAAAATCAATAAAAATCCTCTAAAATAGCATTTAGTCTAAAAGAACTTTAACATGTTATTTTTAAAAACGCCTGTTATTAGTTCATTGACGGTTTAAAGAATATGTTCCATCAGATTATTTAGATTTCTGAGCTTCAAAGAAATGAAAAATTGGTTTTTATCTCTGAAATTGAAGAAATATAATTTATAATGATTCAAAGTCTCATTCTTCTCGAAAACGAAGCAAAGCAATTATAATTATTTATTAATAAATTATTATATATTATAATACATAATACATTTTAATTATTAACATATCCTGTATATTTTAACAAAAATTTCCGAAACAATTATCAAATAAATTTAGCTTTAATAGATGTTTGATATTTCGTTTGAAATGTTTGATTTAAATATATAATATAAACATCTGGTAAGAGATAATTTTCATGAATTTCAGGAAGGGGAACAATTTTGAATTATCAATTGCTATTCATATTTTGATTCTATTTCGCGAAAAATGAGAGTTTGTGCCATTAGAAATGATATTTAATCAGTTTTAAAGTTAAAACCCAATTTTTTTTCACTTTAAAGTATACAGAAACCTTAATAATCTCATGGAAAATGTCCTTTACATAGTCAGTGAACTAATAACAGACGTTTTTAAAAATAAAATGTAAAAGTTCTTTAAACTAAATGTTATTTTTGGAAAAATTTCTTGAATTATACAAGATAAACGTCTGGTAAGTAGAATTTTAAAGAAAAAGTTATGCACAAACAAAAAAGAAACTATGTGTGCAAGTACTTCTGGGTTGAACTCAATCCAGACTAGCCGTGCTTCGTGAGGCTTGAGCCACCCTCTAAATAATTTTTTCTTTTTAGAGGATTTATTTTTGTTTAGATTTGAGTAAATTTGCGGGCAATATGCGTACAAATTCGAGAGCAAAAATTTCCCAATGCATCTCATTTGACATGATTTTTATAGGTATCCAGTTGTGAGTGTTGGTGTCATTCGATGGGTGGAATGCACAGTAACCGAGCCTTCCTATTTTAAACTGTGTACAGAGCATTGTCCAATCCATCTGGCAGTATTGGATGAAGTTGTTGTTTGTCATAATCTGCTACATCCGAAAATTTTGCAGCTTTTGGTCAGACTCTTCGAGAGCAAACAGGACGAACTTGAAATTCTTGTGCAGGTGCGTTTATTGTGATAAATAAGTGTGAAGGATAATAAATTTGAAATTTTTATGTCATTTTTATTGAAAATTCAACTTTTTTGTTAAAGTATCGTCTCTTTTGACAGAATCTAACTGTTTAAAATTTTTTTATTTGCCATTGCATTATTCGTTAATAATTCATCTTTTTTTATTCTTAAAAATTGAACTAATTGGTTGAAGTTTGAACCAATTTTTTTTTAAATAACTCTTATGTTAAAGATTCATAATTTTAATTGAAAATTCATCTCTTTGGTTGAATGTTCAACTATTTTCTTGACAATTGATCTTTTTTAATTGAAAATTTAGGTGAAAATTCGTCTTTTTTGCTAGAAACCTAATCTTCTTGGGTTCAATTTCCTATATATTTATTTCAAAAATTCAACTTTTTTTCTTTCTATATTCCATAATTAAATATTTGGTTAAGGATTTCCTTTTTTTCGTCGAAAAATCCATCCTTATAGTTGCAAAATTCATCTCTTTGATTGAAAATTCATTTTGTTCTTGTTTAACTTTTCCATTTTTGGTTAACAATCGATCTTTTTAAGTTGAAAATTAATTTTAAATAGGTCTTTTTAAATAAAAACTCCGTTTTTTTGCAAAAAAAAATAATCTTATTGGTTTGTAAATTCAATTATTTGGTTAAAGGTCCAACTTTTTGGTCGAAAATTATTTGTTTTGTTTTTTTTGGAGAGAGAAAATTAATCTCCTTTTACTAAAAGTTTATCTTTTCGGGTTTAAAATGCATCCCTTTTCGTTGAAATATGAACACTTGTGGTTGAGAATTCAGCTTTGCAGGTCGAAAATTCAACTATTTGGATTCAACTTTAACTCATTTTTTGAAAATTTTATAATTTTCTTTCAAATTCAACTCTTTAGTTTAAAATTTATTTATTTGATTAAATATTCTTTTTTTAAACCATTGACTATTACATTTTCCGTAAAGATTTAATCTTTTCATAAAATCGTCTTTTTGGCTTGAAAACTTATCTATTTGGTTGAATTTTAATCTTTTTTTATCAAAAAATTCAACAATTGTGTTAAAAATTTAGTTTAGTCCAACTTTTTTTTAATTTAATTATTTTTTGGATATTTAACTATTTTGGTCGAAATTTTAACTTTCTGAAATTTTTGATTGAGTCAACTATTTGGTTAAAAATCTAAAAATCTTTTTTTATATTAATTTTGTTTACTAAAAATTAAACTTTTACATTTTTTGTTAAAAATGTGTCCTTTTTAATTGAGAATTAAACGGTTTTGTTGAAAAATGTTATTATTTTGGTTGCAAATTCGTTTTCTTGGTTATTAAAATTAATTTAGTTTGGTTTATATATTGACCATTACATTTTTTAATGGGAATTCATCTGTGTAGTTTGACAATCCAAGTTTTTGTTTAAAAAATTAAGAAGTTTTTTGAAAATTGAAGTCTGGTTAAAATTGAACTCTTCTTGAAAATGCAATTTTTTGTTGTAATGTAATCTTTTTTTTAATCGGACAATTCGATTAAAAATTCAGCTTCGTGTGTTGCAAATTCTCAACTATTTGGTTAAAAATCCAACTATTTTTTTGAATTTTTTTTATATTTAACTATTGTGTTAAACAAGAATCCTGTTTTGCTTAAATATCAACTATTTTGTTAAACATTCGTTTTGTTTTTTGTGGCAAATTCATTTTGTTTACTGAAAATTTAAATTTCGATTTTTTTTAGAATTCATCTTTCGAAATTTAAAATGCAAGTATTTGGTTAAAAATTAAACTAAAATGTTACTCTTCGGTTGAAAATGCAACTATTTGATTAGAAGTCCAAATATTTTGTTAAAAATTTAATTATTTTTTGGATATTTCACTAACTTATTAAAAATTAATCTTTATGGTAAAAAGTTCCAAGGGTTTTATTGAAGATTCGTGTTTGTTTGTTGAAAAAATGTCTTATTGTTGTTGAAAAATCATCCCTTTTATTTGAAATTTCATTTATTTGGTTAAAAATTATTTCTTTTTTGAATCAGCCTTCTAAAAAATGCATCTTTCGGGCTTGAAAATTAAACTTTTTGTTCGAAAATGCTACTGTTTCCGGTTAATTCGACCATTTGGTTAAAAATTCAGCTGTTTTGTTAAAAATTTTCAATTAAAATTCATTTTTTGCGGGGCAAATGAAAAATAGATCAGAGAAAAGTCAGGAAACCTTGAAAATGAAGTTTTTCGGCAATCTTGATTAAAAAGAATCTTGGAAAAGTACATAATATGTGAGCATTTTGTAGTGATCCTAATAATCCTTGTTTTTTTTTTTTATTTAGTTGGAAATGAAGAAAATGCTGTTGGACAGAATGGTGAATTTGTTGAGTCGCGGTTGCGTTGTGCCCGTAGTTTGTTACATAAAGCAATGTTGGCAACGTGGAGACACGGATATATCATTGATAAGATATTTCGTAACGGAGGTAATTATCTTTTAATTGGATATTAATTGAAGATTTAAATTCCATAAAAGTTTGAACTCAAAAACATGCGAATTCCAGGTTTTGGAAGCGATCTCTCCGCCATATTCCGCCGAGTTTGTTCAACTCTTTTTGCCCATGGTCGAAAACGAGGAAATCACTGGAACAATGAGAGGTGACAACGACAACGACCTCGTCTCTGAATTCATAGGTAATTTTTATTCCACTTAATTAAATTTATAACGAAAAATTGTCTTCGTATTATCTCTTAACAAAAAATTTCTTCTTTGTTTTCAGTTTATTGCAAAGCACATAGTCCGGTCGGGAGATGACGATTTAAAAACTAAGTTTAGATAGGAACGAATATCGAAAAGCTTGAATCAAGAACGAAATCTGTTTATTTTACATAACGGAAGGGAACACGGTAGACCATAAATTAGTTTTATTTTACGTGGTGAACTCTATTCTTCTGTGATAGACGCAGCCTAGTTCTTCCCTGCAACAAAAAATTTATTTTCAGTCCATGATATTGGTAGAAAGTTCATTTGTTAGTTCAAATTCGGCACAAATCGCATAAAACATCTTAGCGACTAATTAAACAGTAAATTTTCGTGAATCAGGTTCGTCTCTTAGCTGTAAACGAAGTATTGTTAAACAATAATTATAGAACGTTTTTGTAATTTTAAATTTCTACGTTAGAAAGAAGTTTACAAAATGTTTCGGGTTTTTCTTGAACGCCATGGATTATTTAATAATTATTATTGGTAAAATCGGGGATAAATGCAATCCTGGTAAAGTTTAAGATATGCAATGTTATCAGGAGAGGTCAAGTGGTAAAATTGTCACGCTCATTCCTTTAAAACCATGCAGAGTTATTAAATGAACAATCTCAAAGCGCGAATTAACTCACTCATCAATGTATATTTTCAATGCTTGTCGCCTGTAAGAAAAAGACATACTTGTATAAATTCTGAGGATAGAATTTAATAAAAACTAATTTAATAAGACTTATTTCATATTCTTTGAAGAAACCTTGAATATATAAAAATATTAAATCAAGTCAAAGTCCTCTGGAAAGCTGAAAACGTGATAAATAATACTTAGAATGCCGATATACTTACTCAGGGGTTTTCCATCTTTCCATTGGGTGAATTTAACATTCGCTTCATCTCGCTTCGCCGCTTCGACCCTCAATTCGGCCTTCAATGCCTGTCGAAGGAGGCGGGCAGCAATTTGAGAATAATTGATGTAGCTGAAATCAAAACATTTTTCATTTAATTTGTATCTCCTAAGACAAAAAATTAAGCGTGTAAAAGCATATTACTTTATTCAATTATTTTGTTCAAAATTCTTCTTTTTTTTAAGATTCATAATTTTTGTTGAAAATTCATCTCTGGTTGAAAAATGAGCTATTTTGTTGAAAATTCATTTTTTCTTTACCCGAAAATTAGTTTTTTTTTAAATTAAAAAGCGGCCTATTACAGTTATAACTTTAAATATTCTGTTGAGTTATTTTTTTAAACTTTTAATGCAAGTCTTCCAGTTGAATATTCCATCATTGTAATTAAAAAATCATCTCTTTTGTTGAAGATCAATTTTTATTATTCATATTTAATTTATTTTTATGTTTATTTATTTTTTTGTTAGTTTAAAATTCCACTATTCCAGTTGAAGATTTATTATTTTAGTTGAAAATTAGTCACCTTGTTTGAAAGTGTAACTATTTTTTCATTTTGTTCTTGAAAACGAGATTTTTTCTTAATTTTTTTTTTTTTTTGAAGTGAAAATGTAACTATTCCCGTTCCATATTCTATCATTTTAGTTTACTATTGATCTCTTTGATTAAAAACATATATTTTTTTTAATTTAAAAATTAGCTATTCAACTTTAGGTTGGCATTTTATCTTTTTTAGTTGAAAATGTATGCGCTTTGTTAAAAATTCGTCTTTTTTGGCAGAAATTAGGCTTTTTGGTTGAAAATTCAATTCTTCCAGTTAAAGATTCCTAATTTTAGTTAAAAGTTCATCTTTTTGGTTGGAAATGCAATTATCCTAGTTAAAGATATTTTTTTGTTGGAAATTCATCTCTTTTGTTAAAAATAAATTTTTTAAACTGAAAATATAATTATTAAATTCTTGGTTGACAATTTATCTTTGTTATTTAAAAATTCATGTTTTTGTTGAAAATTCGTCTTAAAACTCATGTTTTTGTTTAAAAATGTTATTATTCTAGTTAGAGATTCATTATTTTAGATTAAAATTCATCTTTTTGGTTTAACATTCAAGTGTTACAGTTAAATATTCATAATTTTAGTTAAAAAATGCATCTTTTTATTTAAAAATAAAACTATGTGGCTAAAAATTATAATCTTCTATTAAAAATTCATCTGTTCCAGTTGAAGATCCATAATTTTAGTTGAAAATCCATTACATTGGTTGGAAATATGTAGTTTTTTGTTTTACAAATTAATTTTTTTAACTGAAAATTGAACTATTCCATTTTTCATTGCAAACTGAACTTTATCTAGTTAAAAATTCAACTATCTGATTGAAAATTGATCTTTTTTAATTGAAAATTTAACTTTCTAGGGCAGAATTAATGTATTTTGTTTTTAAAAAATCGTCTTTTTTGGTAGAATATTAATCTTTTTGGTTGAAAATTCAACTATTTTGTTAAAAATTCATTTATCCTGTTGAATATGCAATATTTTTACTTGAGAAGGTAAGAATTTGAAGTAACTTCAATTGAATTTAATATAGCAACCAGATTAATTTGATCTAAATATGTACTAAATCTTAAGTATAAGAAGGTAAAATAAAAATGTGTTTGAATTATTATTTTCCGAATTCATGGACTTTAAAGAAAAATAAAAGAAATGATTAATCATGTTTTTAGTATTATATAATTATTTAAATAGTGTGCTAATAGGTTTAAAAATACCTTGTACGTAATAGAATTTGTCAAAACTTTCTAAATTAAACGCATTAATTGAATCCCTAGTAACTGAACAAAAACATAACGAAACGAATTATTTTTCAATCTATAGAATTAATTTAAAAAAAAGAGACATTTCAATAAAAATACATGAATTTTCAAACAAGTGGTTGAATTATCAACTAAAAAAGACAAGTTTTCATCAAACATAGAATAGTTAAATTTTTACATAAATAAAATAATGTTTAACCAAATAAAAGAATTTTCAACAAAATAGTTAAATTTTCAACCAAAGAGATAATTCTTTTAAAAAATAAACTTTAAAAAAAGCAGTTCAACAAGGATTTGAATTTTGGACCAAAAGGATGAATTCCAAAAAATATATATTTTCAAATAAGAATAACTTTGGAATTAAAAAAAAATTGTAACTGTCAAATTCAAACCTTCAAAATCAAATAAATTTAGTAAAATTTCTCACTAGGTGTCCTTATTGAATAAATTCTTCTATTAAAACAATAAGGTAAAAAATTCGTGACCAAAAGTAAAGTCACTGTCATTTTCCAGCTTTCTTCCGATCCCAAAAGAATTGCAGCTCATTTCAGCTGACAAGAATTAAATCTAGCGCATTGTAAATTGAAATTTTGAATATAAGTTTAGTTTTTTAACTAAAAAAAGGGTGAATGGCGAAAAATTATATAATAGTAGAATTTATTAAAAATATATAGCATTTTTCGATTTGCCCAATCACCTTTGAAGCATGCGATAATAATTTGAGGTTAGAAAAATCCTCAAAATGATAAATATTAAACAATTAATCAATATAAACTTATCGTCAACCTGAAATATAAATTTGTGTATTACTAAATGAAAAATGATACGAGAGTGACACATTTCAGTGATATTCATGAACAAAATCATTCTTTCAGAAAATAACGAATAACCTCAACATTGAATCAAAACCCTTTCAGAAATTATAAACTTTGATTAAATAAAGCAATTTTACAATGCTACAATTATTTGAATATAATTGTTAATGCAAAACTATAGGAATTAAGCGTTTTTATTGGATTATGTAACTTCTCGTGAGATCAATACAAAACTCGCAAAGAAAAGCGAAAAAAAGATGAGACTTTCTAGATTTCCATTCCTTTAATCTGGATTATTCGAAAATATCACTTACTTAAGACCTGCTTGCCTCCATGCTGACATCTTGACGATTGATTAAGCTTTTTGATTGAAATCGGTGAAATCTTTTACAAAAATCTGGCGATTATAGAAGTTGGGTTATGTTTCTCCTTGCAGGGAAAAATTTAGATGGCGTAATTTTTATTACCAGCTGCTAGGTAGCGCTAGCGGTTTCAGCCAAAAGACCGCGAGAATTGAAATTGGATAAATGAAAAATTACTTTTTTTATGTAAATCGATTATAAAAGTTTATTGTTTTTTATTAAACAAATAGTTGAATTTTTAATTGATAAAGATCAATTTTTAACCAAAAATGAGATAGTTCAATTTTCAGGAAAAAACAACGAATTTTTAACAAAATAGTTCACTTTCAAACTATACAAGTGAATTGTCAAGAAAAAAGAACAAATTTTTTACAAAAATGGAATAGTTTAATTTTTAGATAAAAAAATTAATTAACTTTTTAACCAGAAGGTTTATTTTCTTCTAGAAAACTGCATTTTCAACCAAATATAAGAATTTACAGACAAGGTAAATTTTCAACTAAAAATGGAATAGCTACATTTACAGCCTAAAAAAATGCAATAAAAAACGATTTTTCAACCAAATAATTCAACTTTAAATTATAGAAATGAATTTTCAAGTAAAAAAAATCTACCAGAAACGGAATAGTTTAATTTTCAGATAGAAAAATTAATTTTCATTAAAAAATCGATTTTTCTAACAACTTATCAACTAAAAATATTAATTTTTAACTAATAAAGATTAATTTTCTAACAAAAATAAAATAGTTAAATTTTAATTAAAAAATATATTTTTAATCAAAAAACGAATTCAAACAAAGAAATGATTTTGCAAGCCAAAAGAATATTTGTTTCAACAAAAAGACGAATTTTAAACCAAATACATGTATGTAGCCATAGAGTTGAATTTTCGATTAAAATAGTAGGTCAATTTTTAATTGAAAAAAAAGAATAGATAATTTTTCAGTTAAACACATAAATTTTAGCCAAGAAAAAAATTATGTTTTAAGAAAATATTTAAATTTCCAACAAAAAATGGACTAGTTATAAATATTTTGTTAAAAAAATTAAATTTTACACCAAAAAAACAATTTTCAATAAAATCATTAAATTTTACCAAAGGAATGCAGTTTCAGTAAAAAAAGTTGAATTTTCAAACACGAAGAATATATCTGGGCATAATTTTCTGGCTATAAAGATGAATTTGCATCCACTGAGTTAAATTTTCAAGTAAAAGAGATCAATTTTTAAGCAAAAGAAAAACTAGTTTTCAAAAATGTATTTTTTCAACCTGAGAAATTATTTTTCATGCAAGTTTTTAGATAAAATAATTATTTTCAACAAAATAGTTACATATTCAACCAAAGAGATGAATCTTTGAAAAAATCAGTTTAACCAAATACTTGAATTTTTAACCATAAAAATTAATTATGACAAAAAGATGAATGTTCTACTAAAAAAATAATTAATTTTTAACAAAAAAAGATAAAAATTTTCAAATGAAAATAGAATATAGTTAAATAAATATTCAGTTTAAAAAAATAATTATCTACAAAAGAAATTGTTACATTTTCAATCAAAGAAATTAATTTTTGAGCAAGATAGATTAATTTTTAACTAAAAGAGATAAATTTTTAACCGAAAAAGTGCAACCAAAGAAAAAAATCTTCTAGCAATAAAATATTTCAACTTCCAACCAAATAGTTGAATTTTTAACCAAAAAAATATGTTAAAGTTTAATCAAAAATAATTAAAGTCAACAAAAAAAAGACGAATTTTCAACAAAATGGTTGAATCTTCCACCAAAACGATTTTTCAGCCAAGAAAAAGAAAATGGCAACCAAATTGCCGAATTTTCAAGCCAAAAATAAAACTTTTCGACAGAATAATTGGATTTTCAACTCGAAAATATAGCCTTTGTTAGTTTTCGCCTTAAAATTATAAATCTTTTAAAAACATGTGCTATTTGCAAAATTCCAAAATACGTAAGAAAAACTGAGTGTACATAAAATATAAAAATTTTCATTTTTAAACGGAATAACTGAAATTTTTAGTTTTTTATGAATAAACTAACAAATTTCACTATTAATATGTATTAAAAAAGCAATTCTGCATTGATTAAATTCGAATTTTTGAGGAACTTAGACTAAAGCAGCTGATGCCATCTAGCGGCTCGTAAACTAAAGTCCCATATTATTGGCCTCTCTTATCGATATAATAAACTGCATAACCGATAAATGATAACCGTGATAACCAAGCCATCCAACCGCGTAAACCTCCATACACTGCCATACACCGCGTCGTGATTGAATCAAGAGGCCAAAAACAAAGAAGAAGAAAGGAAAAATATCATTCATTAACGTGTTTGCAAAAATACTTTTTGTTTATTTTCGATGCAGTGTCAAACATTTATTGTTTAAAAGTCTAATAGAACTTGAAAATCTTATTTCTCGTTCGCGATGTGCTTCAATCTAAACACAGAAGGTGTGTTACAGTTGACACATTAAGTTTTCTCTTTATACGCTTCATTTTCGGTGTTTTCAAGGCAGATGTACGAATGTTCGACTTTTTCAATGTAAAAGGTCTTTATTTTCCAGGCAAAAGTATATTCTTTTGCTATTATATTAAATATTTATTACAGCAAATCCTTTTCATCTACTCATAGCAGTTTTGAGGTTATGTTTTTTTTTGTGATTTTTTTAATATTGTCAAAAATCTAGAAGGTATGTAGAAGACATAGATGAAAATCATAAAATTGATTAGATTTAGAATTGGATAAAAAAAATATTCCAGATAAACATTTTGAAAAATGTTTTCTGTTCGTATTCTGTACCATGAGTGTTATAATCATAATTTGCGTGAGAAAAAAGTACGATCTTCTTTTATAATAGCAATTCCAGATATTTTGTATGTCAAAATAACAATTATACAACTGCTTCTCGAGAATTGAAACAATTCTTGAACCAATTCTTTTTTTTAGCGCAATTAGTTTGTATATAATATTTGTTGTGATTAAATAAACACAATGTCTTAATTATCTCAATAACACTTATTTTGGCGAGATTTTTACTATTGAAGTTAATTACTTAAATTAATTTTAATTATACATTATTTTAATATTTTTATGATCATTTATTAAGATCACATGTTTAGAAATAATTTTTAGGTTCCAAAACATAATATTACAAGTCAGCATTTATTTAAAATCAATTTTAATTCGAATAATAACCGGAATATCGAATTTTTACACTTTGAAACTAACTTTAATTGTTGCAAATAACTTGTGTTACTGGATGAACATTTGCTGTTGAACATTGATGATTTTTTATTATAGAAAATTCGTCCTTTCTGATTAAAAACTCTACAATTTACTTAAAAATTAATCTTTGTATGTTGAAACTTTAACTACATGGTTCAAAATTGAACTATTTTATTAAAAATGCATATTTTTTCTATAAAAATTAAGCTGCTTTGTTGCAAATTCTTCTTTCTGAATATAAAATTCGTCCTTTTGGATTGAAAATTCATCTTTCTTAGTAGAAAAATCATATTTTATGGTTGAAAATGAACTCTTTTGTTGAAAATTTATCTTCTTGGATTTAAAAGTTTACAATTCTATTTTTTGTTAAAATTTCCTCTTTTATGATTACAAATTATTATAATTTGGTTGAAACTTCAACAATTAAAAAAAAAGTTATCCCTTTTTATTGAAAATTCGAAGTTTTAGTTGGACATTCGTTTTTTTAGACTAAAAGTTCATCCATTACGTTAACAATTGAACTATTTGGTTAAAAATTAAATTTCTGTTGAAAATTCATATTTTGAGTGGAAAATCATCTTTTTTGCTTGAAAATGTAACAGTTACGTAGCAAATTAAAATATTAGGTAAAAAATTGAACTTTCTTTGTTGAAATTTAGCTGCTTTGTTGAACATTTGTCTTTCTGGATAGAAAATTCATCCTTTTGCATCAAAAATTCATATTTTTGGATTGAAAACTATAATTTTGTGGTTAATATTAAACTATTTAGTTGAAAATTAACTTTTTTGTTGAAATTTCCTATTTTTTATTGAAAATTCAGCTGCTTCGTAGAAAAGTCGTATTTTTGTCTTTAAAAGTTAACGATTTCGTAGAAAATTCAACTATTTGGTTGAAAATTAACTTCTTTAGTGAAAATTCAATTGTTTCGTGGAAATTTTGTTCTTTTTTTGTAAATCCATCTCTCTTGGTCGAGCTTTCAGGTATTTTTGCAATTCGACTTTTTCGGTTGAATTCTATTGTTTTTATTAAAATTTAAAAACTTTGTTTAGTTTCCGTATCAACTCTTACATTTTTCATAGGTTATTCATCGTTTTTGGTTGAAAATTCAACTACTGTCACAGAATTTAATTTTTTTTGAAAAAATTCTTTTCTTTTTGGTTGAAACCCTTTTTCCCGACTTAAAATTGAACTGTTGCATTTTTGGTTGAAAATTTATGTATCTTAGTTAAAAGTCTAACTAACTGGTTGAAAATTCGCGTACTTTGTTGAAAATTTGTTATTGTTTTTTTTAAATTATTCTTGCTTCAAAATTCATATATTTGGGTTGAAAATGGAATATATTTTGCCTTGAAATATGAGGAATTTAAATAATTTCAAATAAAATTCACTATAGTTTCTACGTTAATTCTATTTAGAAAAAAATCTTTGTTGCTATTTTTGTGAAAAGCACATAAAGTATGTCGAATAATATATAATGGAATTTATTTTGATGCGAAGTTATGTAAAAATAAGTGACTCATAGGATATCATTTGAAGAAAATATGCTAAATAAAACTTTGTAATAATGAAAATTATTTCTCCAAAGACAAGCTTTCTCCCTTAACTTGTTATTTTTTTAATTTGTACTTAGTTGTTTTCTGTCTTCAGTACCAGATCTTTATGCAAGTTAACGTTACGTATTTCCTTTGCAGCGAATGAAAAAGAAAAACTTTAAACAGGTCTGTTAAACGACCATGAATTCAGAATAATGCATGAGGCTTCTGAAGAAGCAAATATTTAATACAAAATCACTAATAAGAAGTTTACACTTTTTTAAATAAAAATGCCGACACGAAATTCTCTGAAAAAGGACACTGAAAGTTCAAAAACAGGATGGATCGCCGTCCAAAGTCCAAAGCAGGTGAAGTCCATTTCGCAAAACTCACAAGTAAATAGCGAAAATGAAACAGATGTGAAAGTCGTGAATTCTCAGGATGAAAACTCCGAAACGGTTCAGAAATTCCATGGAGGCTCAACATTAATGACCTTTGCGAATGGGTCAATGAAAGTACCAAATTTCGTCATTACCAACGTGCAGAGTTTGGCATCAGGTTCTACAATCCAGAAAGTAATCCCTGTGAAAAAGGCACAGAATATTGTTTTACACAAT
>JAWWLR010000155.1:58533183-58544410 GCA_035041075.1 Acraspis erinacei | reverse complement strand
CTAACCACCCTTCTTCCCCCCCTGCCTTCCGCCAACCTCCCCCTTTATCCAAAAACTTAAGGGCTAATGGTCCGATTCCACCCTCCCTTCCACTGCGAATTTCTCTATCTCCTGCCACACTTGCATATTCATTATCACATAATCTATCACAGATACCCCCAACTTACTCACATATGTGTATTCTCCCTCTTCGTCCACTGTTACGATGCCATTTGTCACCGCCCATCCTCTATCCTCCATCCAGTCTCTTAGAATTTCTCCCTCTTCATTTATTCCTTATCCTTCGATTTCCTTTTGAAGCTCTGCCCTTCCCGGTACAGAATAAATCCAAAGTATACTTGTCGATATTCCCTTATTGAAACACCAATATCACCTGATGTACCAATTGCATCCGGTAACGGTATTCCAATCGGTATTAGGAAACGGCTCAGGAAGCGCATACGTTCTATAAAAATTTTCTCATATTGCTGTGCGAGAATCCCAAAGGACACATCTTGCTGAACCGTCGAAACATAGAGTCATGTAAAAGGAACTCTTATTACCTGATTTGTAATAACAGCGTACCTGTCAATGAAAATGCGAAGTATCCATCATAAAGCGAGTTACTGCTAAGTCTGTCAACAGCAACCTGCCGTAGATAGAATATCCGAGTTACTTACAATAGAGAATCGGAATGAAACTCTATAGTGACTCTCTGAAAGGATGGCTCTAGACCTTAATTGAGCCCCTATCCGTTGGACTAGTGTGTTTTAATCAACAAAAATTTCTGAGACATGATTGGCATAATGCAGATCGCACCAGGGTGGCAACTGAAAACGCAAGATAGGACGTTTTATGGATCAACAAGTAAAATCGAATCCATGGACGTGATTTATGAGCCTATCTTGCATCTCAATCTAGCCGACTTGTCACCACTTCTTTTTCCTCCATCGAAAGTTCCACCAAAGAGTATAGAAAAAAGGCAAAATCTATTCTTTTGAATCGATTTACAAAATTTTAATGGAAGCATTTTGAGAGGAATTAAAAAATGCAAAAGAAAGAATAGAGTGAAAGTGAATAATGTAACTTTAAAGACGCAAAACCTAGTCTTTTTAATCGTTTAGTTATAAATATAAAATAATTATGTTAATAGAAATAATGTGTAGTATTGGCAAAGAATATTTTTATAATTCTCTTTAAAGATAAAAAAATTTTGTTTTAAGAATTTTGTCTGGATGCTAGCGCCACGTAGTGGAAACCTCAAACAACAACGCTGCGATGCAAGTGAGAGCAGTCAAGTAGTGTTCTTGAGGTTACGAGACGAGATTTTTACAATCTACTTGCTAATTTAAAATATTGGCTGCTTTTTTACATTAAATTAATTATTACAACTATTTATTTACATTAATTTGCCAATTTTTAATTTTATTTTTAAACTTCCCGCGCAACATACTACTTGAGCTATTATGGATGCGCTTGAAGTCACCTTCAGCACAAGGTAATGACATTTTTTTTAATTTTTAACGCTGAAAAAAAGTATTGCGATTACTCCTTGAGTTTATAATGGAAATTTTAACGTAGAATCCGAATTTCGACCATTTAAAAGTTTTTTAGGAAGGAACCGAAAGGGGACCCCGTGGGATCTTTACGGGTACTTTTCAGAGGCTCCTTTCGGTTCCTTCGGTCCGCTAGGGTTATTATTATTAATGTTGAGACATTTACCGGTAATTGCTTAGTTCAAATACTTAAATTAAACTTAAACTTAGTTTAAAAACTTAAATAATATCAAAGCATTTAAAAAATTCTAAGAATTACATTGTTTCAAGCTATTTCAAACAACAAAACCATTAAAAATTGAATAAAATTTTCCAATTCGATATTTTCAAAAATTAAGAATGTTCAATTGTAGGTTTCCAAAATAAATTAATAAATAGAAATTCGAAAATCGTCAAATTAGAAGATACAGATTTGAAAACTTATCCGTTGATTTTCAAAATCATTCAAAGGTTAGAAATTGTAATTATTTATTTTCAAGACTCAAATGTTGCAATTGTAAATATTAAATATTGACTTGTTTTAAAATTACCTACCATTAGAATATGAATTGGAAAAATTAAATAATTGTAACCATATACACTACAAGTCCAATAAGTGTACACTCCCCTTGAAACTATCCCACACGTACGGCACGCAAATGAATTGTGGTTCTCCCATTCCGTGTGCTATTTTGCTCATGATTTGCGCCTGTGATTGACGCATGCGCGCACCTAATATCGTGCTACTAGAGGGGGCATCCGATAAATCCGAAATTCCTGGAATTTTCCGCCCCTACAGCCCCAAAGTTGGAAAGTTATCGGACTTGTACTGTATATTCAAAATTGAAGAATTTACAATGGACAAGCTTTTTCTTTTTTTTATCTTAAAATTAAGGACATTTTCTGTTTGCCTCTTTAAAAATTAAAGGAGTTCCAATTGTAATTCTTTAAAATTGTAGATTGTAATGTGGTCGCTTACAGCCCATATGAGATTTGCACATGCGCTCTCCGCCCCCGAGCATTCATGAAACTTGACGCCCGCTACATGAAACTTTACACCCGCTATATACAACTTTACTCCCGCTATATACAACTTTACGCCTGCTACATGGAAGTTTACGCCCAATAGAAAAAATAATATTTATTTTTAGAAAAATTAAATCTCTGTACCCCCGAGTCTCCCTTCTGCTAAGTACGCAATTTCTTCCTTTTAATTATAATTTAAAATGTTCAAGAATACAGAACATCCTTTATCTGCTGCACATGCTTGTTTCAAAGAGGGTAGGACAAAAAATATAGTGTGTATCAAGGGCGTAGGGCATTTTGCCTCGTGTGAGTGCCACCCTCGCTTCGCTCGTCTGGAAAATTCACACTCGTCAAAATAACCGTCTTTACGCCCTTGATACTCAATGTACTATTAGTTCTAGAAAAATGCATTGATTCTGTTATCATAGAAGAAATAACAAATATTATATTGTCAAAATAGCCAAATATCTCAACATAATTATATAATTCAATTGTTTCCAGTATTATTTTGAGGCGCACATATTTCTCCCAAATATGTAAACAAAATCTAGCCGCTTCTTAATCCCAATAGGCGTACAGATTAAAATTTCTTTTAATCTGAAATTTTCAAGATTAGATATTCCAAAAGTTTTAAACAACAAAAATGAAGACCTCGACAAATTGAAACAGCTATTTTGTCAATATTCTCTCGTACTTCCGATGAAAAGCCTTTACATATTATATTATAAAAATTGAAAAAAATTCACTGAATTAAGTTAAACTTAACCAAAAAATTAATTTTCTAACGAGGAAGACGAATTTCCAACTGAAATTATGAACCTTTAAACAGAAAAGTTGAATTTTCGACAGAAAAATATTTTTTTTTCAAAAATGGAATAGTTCAATTTTCAGTTTAAGAAATTAATTTCCAAGAACAAAAAAAAACGAAACAGTTACATTTTTTACCAAAAAAATGAATTTTCGATTAAAATTATGAATCTCTAACAAAAAAAGAATGAATTTGTGATCAAGTATTTGAATTTTCTACCCAATTCTTGAGTTTTCGATACAGAAATAAGAATTTTCTACAAAACATTGAATGGAATTCATTTTCAATAAAATGAACAACGATTTTCCAACGAAATAATTTATTTTTTAACATATGAAATGAATGTTTAAAAATATACTTCAAATTTAAACCCGATAAGTGGATTTTTCAAAATAATTAAAATGAACTCAAAATGAAAAATTAACTGCTAATTTCTAATACAAGAAGTAACTGACAATAACAAAAGAGTTCAAGATAAATTTAAAGGAATTCAAATTAATTGGAAATTTTCAGAACTCGAACATGAAGAACCGGTATCTTAAATAAAACAGACTCGGTCAGGATAATACAGTTTATTAAAAAAACGTAATCTTCGGGCTCCCTCGATGTGTTTCGCGCGACGAATCTCCTCCATCTCCCCTTTTCTCCGCTCTCCCAGCGCCCTCTTACAGCGCATTACATTATACCGCCATATTTGCCGCGGAAATTTAAATCAATTATACACAGAAATATATATCGCCTACAGTTCGGCCATCCTGACTAATGATCGTCCCGATCATCCTTAGCGTTGTCGATTTTAAAGGTCTTTTTACCTTCCCAAGGAATCATTCTTTCCGCACGGAAAACACCAGTAAATGGCTTCTGGGTTAATTGAAATCCATCAACATCGCTAATGACATATCGGTCATATCTCAAAACCTTTTTCACAACATAAGGGCCTTTATTTTTCGGCAATAATTTCTGATTTACATTTGGTTCGGTTACGGTATTTTCTAACATTACGAAGTCTCCGACCTGGTATTTATGAGGCTTCTTGTGTCGATTATCAAACGCCTTTTTATTTGCCTCTCGTACTTTATCAATTTTTACATCAGCTAGTTCGCGTAATTTACATCTAAATTCCTCGATTACTGTGTCGCTGTGTGCTCTATCTAATAACAATCCTCGAAGTTCTTCGTCGGGAAAACCGATTTGATCGGTTCCAAAAAGCAGTCTTGCAGGCGAACAACCAATAGAACGATTTACCGTGTTATTAATTACAAACTGTACGTCTTTAATTTTTAGTCCCCAATTAGTAGGGTTGGCCATCTTTGTCATAGTCGAACGCAAAAACCTGTTGATCCGTTCTACTTGTCCGTTACCTCGCGGTGTTCCCAAAGCTACAAGAATGTGTTGAATTTCTCGCTCGGATACAAAATTATCAAACTCTTTCGATGTAAAGCAAGAACCTCTGTCAGATATAATTTTTTTAGGCGCACCATAATGGTGAATAAAATTATTCAGTTTTCCTATCGATTCTTTTGACGTCGTCGATTTTACCGGATACAAGACCACAAATTTCGAATATCCGTCAACTACCAAGAGGATGTGCCTGAATCCAAAAACTGTCTTTTCTAATGGACCAAAGTGGTCGATGAAGCAAGCCTCGAACGGCCTTTTCGCTCGGTCCCATATGTGCATTTCCCCTTCCTTTTTACCTGACTTAACTGAATAAGTGAGGCATTTTAAGCAATTACCGACATGTTCTTTAACTTTCGCGCGTAGTCCTGGGAACCAATACACACGAAATATTAAATCGACAGTTTTGTCTAGTCCGGTGTGGCCCATGTCATCATGGCAAGCACGAATTACGCTATTAACCATGCTAAGAGGAACATAAAACAACAGACAATCATGGTATTTACGATAAACAATCCCGTTGCGAGATTCGTACTTGGGACTCGCACCCTGTTCTAAAGATTCTCGTATTTCTCGTATCTCAGGGTCGCTTGAAAATCAATTCTTGTTCAAAACTTATTGGTTCAATTACAAAAATCTCTCTGCTTAAGGCATCGTCGTGCCGCATCCGTTCAGAAGGCCTATGCTCAATCTTATATTTATATGAGGTCAAGACCAGTGCCCATCGTTTGATTCGCGAGTTTATTTCTTTTTTATCTAAGGTCATTTTGAGTGCGTTACAATCTGTGTAAATTACAAACGGAATCCCTAATAAATATACTCTAAATCTTTCTAGCGCATATACGATAGCTAGTGTTTCTAATTCATAACTGTGATAGCGGCTTTCCTCATCAGATGTGCGTTTACTAAAATAAAGTACGGGATGCATTTGATTGTCACTCTGCCGTTGCAACAAAATCGCTCCGAAACCCTGAGCGCTTGCATCCGTGTGTAATTCCGTGTAAGCTTGTGGCGAATAAATAGCCAAAACCGGATCTTTGACCATTCGTTCCACTAAAGTTTCAAAAGATCTTAGTTCGTTTGCTCCGAATTTAAAAGTGACATCCTTTTTTAGCAAGTCATACAACGGCTTTGCAATAACAGCAAAATTAGACACGAAACGTCTGAAATAACCTACAAGGCCCAAAAACTTTTGTACTTGTTTAGTGGTACGCGGCACAGGATAATCTAAGAGTGCACGCAAGTGTTCCCGGCTCGGTCGAATTCCCTCCCCACTAATCGTGTATCCTAGGTACTCAATCTCAGTTGATCCAAAATTACTTTTTTCCCACTTGAGCTCTAGCCCATTTTTAGCCATTAATTGTAAGACTTCGTCTAAAACAGCCAAATTCTCATCTAAAGTTTCAGTCGCAATAAGAACATCGTCTAGATACAAAAGTATTTTCCCTTTTTTAATTAAATTTTCAAAAATCAGATACAAGTACCTTTGAAAATTGGAAGGCGCGTTGACAAGCCCGAAAGGCATGCGCAGATACTCGTACTGGCCGTCTGGAGTGCTGAAAGCGGTAAATTTTATAGAATTTTCAGCGACCCGAACGTGGTGAAATCCGTCTCTCAAATCTAAACTCGTAAACCACTTTTTCCCTGCCAAGCGATCAATTAGATCATCCATTCGGGGTAACGGAAAATGATCCTTAACCGTAATTTTGTTTAACGCACGATAATCTATGCATAGTCGGAAGTCCCCATTCTTTTTCGTTGTCAAGACTATTGGACCGCTATAACACGATCGGCTATGTCTGATTACACCGCGAGCTAATAAATCGTCGATAATTTTCTGTAATTCTTGTCTTTCAAACCAAGACAACCTTCGCGGATTAAAATAGAAAGGTTCATTTGATAGAACATTTATTTCTATTACGTACGGTATCGGTTCAGCATTTAGCGAGTTTGTAGTATACTCTAACAACATTGATTTCAACTTCCCTAACTGTTCGTTTGGAATTTTTTCGCCTACTGTACTCAAAGACAAAGAGTCTATGCCTTTAGGAGTGTCCTCAATTAAATCAATACGTAAAATTTCGTTAATGACATTTTCATAACTAAAAGAAAGGTCTTTTGACATGATCATAGACAACCCTGACGTTCTTCTTATGAAATTTCGACCTAAAAGCGCATCGTAAGAAATAGCGGTGTCGGGCACAATTGCGAAAGTTATCTCAAATACTTTATTCGGAACTAATTGCAATTTTATCTTAGTTTTTATAAAACCCAAAATCTCTAAGTGCGACTTATTAATTCCTGAGTACTTATCTTAATCCGAGGTAGGCATCAACTCACAATCCCAAAAATCTCTCTTATAGGTAGTTAATTTAATAATACTAATCGCGCTACCGGTATCAGGTAAACTTTCTACATAATACTTATCAACGAATTCTCTGCTCAGGAGCACGGTATCCTCTGTAATTGGCTCATTCAACGGGATCCAAGTCGGCGATATCTCAACAGCAGTAGGTCCCTCGAGGACGTTCACCGTGCTCGAAGATGTCTCTCCGCTGCTCGTCTTCGTCGCCGTATCTGCTCTCCGAAATTAACTCTGTTTGTCGTTGGGACAATTTCTGGCTATGTGTCCTTTCGGCTCACATTTGAAGCATGTGCCACGCTCCTTTGGTGGGTTTGTACATTCAGTTGAAATGTGACCAAATTGGTAACATTTGAAACAGCGTCTGTAAGACGCTTCCTTAGATTTGGTATCTCCCCTACTTTCAGGCGGCTTGCCTGTTGGTCTACTACCTTTCTTTGGATCTCTTCGTGGTTCATCTTTTGTGATTCGTTGCATTCCTTCCAGCAATTCAATTACCGTTCGATAATTGCCAGCTCTGGCATGTGATTTCACTAGGTAATCTGGAATTCCTTCTATCATATACTCGATGGCCAATTCGTCGGAAATTTCCAACCTGTTTATTAATTTAAGTTTTTCTTGGAAGTAAACCGAAAATTTTTCTCCAATTTTCCACATTCGCGCCTCCATCTTCTTAGTGCGTGTGAGAGGGTCGTCGCGACACTTGAACATTTTTGTTAATTCTTCCTTAAGTTCAGGCCACCTCTTTCCAACTGCTCCAGGAGTCTCATTGTACCAGTCCAAAACTTAATTTTTAAACTGACGGGCTGCGTATAATTTAAGAATATCTTCTGGAACAGAATAAGCCTCGCGGATCTCGTCAACTCTCCTGATCCATCGTTCAACATCGTCGTCATCCTCGAGCCCAAAAGGAGGAATTAGGCTCGCTATGCCGTTGTATTTAACTCCATGAGAAATAGCGTTCCCAGTGCGTTGCTGGTTTTGTTGATTAGGCTCGTTACCTGGTTGATTTTGTACTCCGGCTGCCTGCATCGCTGTGATAACCGCCCTAGTCGTCGCTGCAATGAGGCCTTGCACATCCACCAAAATGGGCCCACGTCCAGGGACGTGAGCTTGAATGTGATTAGCGTTTCCTTCGCCCCTTGCCGCATTCTGATATCCGTGACGCCGCTCATCTCGGTTTCCGTAATCGGAGTTGTTTCCGTCACTGTTCTGTGACTCATTGTCCAGATCACCGTCACCAATATTATTTCCAATTAAATTGGCCGCATCACCTCCGTTTTGAGGAGGAAATCCTTCGAAATCACCTTGGTCAGACATTTTCCCTGTCTGAGAAACACAATTCTTAGACTGGAGCCACAATTAGTTGGCAGTACCAACACACTTCGCGTCAGCGTCTTTGCTGAAAACGTGGTCGCGACTCGAATGTTCTAGAAGCCCGTAGAACAAAGGCCAATATGGCCGACTCATGCGGTTGGACACTATCGAATATTCACGAACACTAGACTAGAGATCCACTCGAGGATTCTAGGTCCAAAATACCGCACTGCTTTTCACACTAACAGTACGTTTGGCAAATTCTCGTATTTGCGTTTACCCAGGAACTCGTCAGCTTCTTGCTGAAACTCACCAAACTTTTGCAGATTCGAATCCAGTCTCAACGTGATCACACGCGGCGTCTCTCACGATCGCGTTCACGCCCCAGTCCGAAATCAGCTTTAAAAAGCTCAACACTTCCGCTGCGTGTATTAGAACCGTAAGGCCCTAATCTTCATATCCCACTTCTGAGACTGAAGAACCGGTATCTTAAATAAAACAGACTCGGTCAGGATAATAAAGTTTATTAAAAAAACGTAATCTTCGGGCTCCCTCGATGTGTTCCGCGCGACGGATCTCCTCCATCTCCCCTTTTCTCTGCTCTCCCAGCGCCCTCTTACAGCGCATTAGATTATACCGCCATATTTGCCGCGGAAATTTAAATCAATTATACACAGAAATATATATCGCCTACAAATTTTTGTCTTTAAATAACAAAAATATGTTTGTTAAATCTTATTATTCCAAATCAATGAGTTTTTTAATTGATTATATTAGTTTTATTATTTATTTTACAGATTTTCGGCAGTGTGAATACGAAAATGCTAAAATTAATTGAATTGTTGAGGCAAAAAAAAAAATTTGTCATTTGGCATTCAAAAAGGTAAGAAACATTGAAATCTGACTACACTTTGAAAACCATTCTGAAGCACCCTTTTAAAGCAATATATTATAATTTACAACTTTGAAATACTTCATCCTTCACTTCCAAACCCTTCCTCAACTATTTCCTCCACTCCTCACTTCTCCAGCTAACACTTCACTTCCCAGGCTCTTACTTCCCCTTCTCTACCAACCCGCACAAACCCAATTATCTCTCCCAAACCCTCACTTTCTTTATCAGCTCTCCTCTCATTTCCCCTCACTTCATCAGCTTCCCCTCCCATAATTTCCCCTAGACCCTATCTTCCCCCTCATTCCCCCTCCTTTATATTTTGCCTTACTTCCCTAATTCCAAACCGCTCATGTCCCGGTAGCCATGTAGCCATGTAGCGGAGCCAGGATTTTCTCCGGAACGGGGGGCTCGTAAAGTATCATGAAACTTTGGAAACAATTCACTGTTTCAAACATTATAGCGTGAAAATTCAAAATATGAAAAATACTATTAATGATTAAATTTAAGCATTTATTAGTATCATTTGTGTTTCAAAGAAAATCGTTTCAACTAATTGAAATTAATAAATCACGTTTTAATTGTTAATAACATCTAATTTTTGAAATATTTTATTTAAAAAAATTGAAAATTGTGTACAATAAAATTAAAATAAATTTCGTATTGAATACATCTTTAATATTTAGAATGTTTCATTTTTAAAACGATTTCATTAAAAATGTAGAAACTTCGTCGCGTTTTTCATCGTACTTCGCACTCGATTAAATATTATTTTCAAAACGCAAAATTGTCTATAATTTTTGAACTCTATATTATTAAGTGTATGTTTTAATAATTTATGTACTTCCATCTGGCACTACAGTTTTAGGTGAACATTATTTCCTTTAAACATTTTATTGTTTCTTGTGTCCTTTTCATCAATTTAAATGTACTTTTTTGAATGGAATTTTCACGATTAAACCAATTTAAATTCTTTATTTGTAATGCCATTTTTCTTAATTAACCCTCAAACTACAAACTGGTGTGAATTCACACCGGAAAATTTTTCATTTTCATGGCATTTTCGCAGGCACAGCTGCAGTATCTTATCACCAGTATATTAAATATATATGTTATATATGCGTAATATTTAGACTAGAGGATTATTATATTTTCAATATGATAAATAACAGCAATTGCTAGGAAATTTTAGCAACAATTCTAAAAACCTTTCTCCAATATTCAGGCGAGAATTTGTTAACATGATTTGACTTTTAAAATTAACAGTATTTTTTACGATGAGCTTTCAAATTCAAATCAAGTTACTGTTTTCTTGCCTGGTGGAACATTTTAATACCGTTCTATGACCGGAGTAGCCAACCTGATCCCGGACGGAATTTAAGCCGGAATCCGATTAGTTTTCCTTGACGTTTTTAGCTATCTGACCGGGTCCGGGCCGACTCCCTGATTTGATTTCTACACGGGAATATTATTTTTAACGATGAAAAAAATGCGTCCAAGAGGCCCAGACTGAGAGCTATACTTTTTAAAGGACAATTTTTCCGTGCTGTTTCACGTTTTAAAATAGTGACATTTGCAAAGAACAATTTGCAATTTAATAATTGCTTTCTACCTAATTCCTGGAAATCCTGGAATGGGTTTGATGAGCAATGAGTAGTTTGTATAATACTTGAATATATATAGGCGTGCACTGTGCACAAAACTAAGAACGAGTTCCTGCAAGTTCAATATTCCTTCATTTAGCCACGTGTGCACGAAAGAGCCGTTCACACCGAATTCCCCATACTATATAATGTTATTGGTGCCTAGGTAGTTTAACTTTGCAAGGTATATTACCAGTGCCATTGAAGCGCGACGCTTTACTCTTAAGAATCTTTAGATCGTATTTAAAAACTTCCCCCCTGGATGCT
>JAWWLR010000155.1:58448665-58466620 GCA_035041075.1 Acraspis erinacei | reverse complement strand
TCTTTTTCGCACTTACGAAACGGAAGTAAAAACTGTCTGAAACATTTGAAGGTGTTCAGGACGTCACGTTTGCTTCCTCTCTTAAATGAAAACGTCTATTGTTAGAGACAAACCTAGCTTCAATTCCGTATTGAATCAAGACTGATTATCTTTAAAATAATATACCAAACATAATAAAAATCCAAAATCAAGCCAGCCAAATTAAGCGAAAATTTTAATTGTTTTAAATGAACATAATTTTAAGAGATAATTTAACAAGATTAAATATATTAGATTATTACATAGCAATTAAGGAATTACATATTAATTTAGAACAAATTCGAGTAAGTTTAAGATATATTTGAAAATTATGAAAAGATTACAAAATTATTAAAAACTTGAAAATATTTTAAGACATTTAAAACAAAATGTACATATTTGAAGATTTCGAACACAAAATTTAGAAGCTTTTTACGCATTTCGCAAAGTTTCAAAAGAATACATTTTGTAATTCCTATAAAAACTAAAAGAGAATTTTTAATCAGATTCTTAGAACATTTTTTGATGATTTTTTAAACAAATATTTAAGAGAATACTTAAAAAGACTTTAAAACCAATTTTTATGTATAAATAAATGCTTCTGAGTTAAAATTGCTTTAAGTTATATAATTTAGAAATTTTAGAAATTATTTTATTCATTCTTTTAATTTATAGCTCTTTTTGAACTGGACATTGTATAAAAGTTTTAAAAATTGCAGATTAAAGGCCTTTAAAAAGTATTTCAATTTTATAGTTTTAATTTGCAGTTCAGTTTTTATAACTTCAAATAAAAAAATGTGTATCTTCAAGAGTTCCAATCTTTTAAAGTTAATCACCTTGATAAAATCTTTCTTAAGTGTTCAATTTTTATTTACAGTCAAAAAGTTGTTCTTTTTCGACCTAGGAAGCCAAACATTCAGAACATTGCAAACATAATTTTAAATGACACACACATATATAAATATTTAAACATAGAAGCTTTTTGGTAATAGCGATCATGTTCACATTTTAATCTAAAAGTATCTCATTGCAATATTCTAAGCATTTGTCATCATCCTAGGTCAAAAGAGAACAGCTTTTTGGAGGCAACCCCTGTAAATTCCTGTAGATTCTTGTAGTTTTACTTTTTTTGTAAATTCTTGTAGGATATTAAACATACAATAAAATGCCACAATATAAAATAAAATACAAAAAAAGTACAAAATTGGTGCCAATAATGGAAGTAGTTGTACTTTCCTATCACTTTGATTGTAATTTATTGTATTTATTTGCGGATTGCTGTAAAAATGGTTTTAGTTTCTTGTACTTTTTTGTAAAAATTTACTCACCAGAGGAGTACTTGGTTTAATTGGTATGGACAAATTCATAGCCCTATACGGAATCATAAAAGGTACTTGATAATGGCTAGCGTTTGTTTCAGAATATCAATAACCATTTTGCTGACATTCTCAAGAAGGAATTCATGCCATGCCGTAAACAATGACCTCTAGAGTGTAATAACTGTTATTTGTATGTGCATTGAGCTTGAAGTCATCGACATTACAGCAACGCCTAGTCGAGTTAATTTATACCCCATTTAGCTTCCGTATATTACATTCATTGCGCGAAACTTGACTCACTTCAAAATACGTAATGAAACGCGTGCCATAATTACTATTCTCTTTCTAAGTATCTCTTACTAAACAATAAATGTTAAAGGGTTCAATTTTCAGCAGACGTTAAAAAACTATATGTATGTAATTTCTTACAATGACAGAGACGTCCATCCAAGAGTCCACACTCGCAAAGAAAAAATAAAGTTTTATTTTATTTAGGGTGACCATATGACTTGATTTTTTATCGCGCGGACTTAAATTTTGTTCATAATTTCATTGTAACTGTTTAATTAAATTTCAAAAACTGGACATATGTCGAATTCTACTAATTTTAAGAAAAGAACGTAGAGTTGCCTGAAAAAATTGTAAGTTTCGAAAAGTATTTAAAATAATTAGCGTATTGTACATATTGCACTCGAATGTTTAAATAAAAAATCAGTTCGTTAAGCGCCGGGTGGCAGAAACGTGTGCGGTTAAGATCTTTCCGTTTTTTGAAAATAAATTTCTAATCCTGTATGTTAGTTTTCAGTTAAATTTATGAATAATTTTTTTAAAGTTTACCCTAGGAGTTTATAAAAAAAATTTCGCTTTTACAGAAGATTTCCGTTCCTGTCTGGTTTATTTTTGTCGTGTTAGAATCAATTTTGATCATTCTTGGATCAAAGACCTAAATTTTTCTCGTTTTTGCACAGCAAGCCTGTAATGATCAAGTAACTCAAGGTTATCAGTATTTTACATCACATTAGACCCGCAAAACATATCTCCATGCAAAAAATTAAGCCGGTAGACCTAATCTCGTATTTTTTGAGCTAGGCGTGGTAAAGGACGGAAGGAGTATAGGTATGTAATTTATAATATTAGGGAATGAACATACAATTTTATTATTTTGTGCAAAATTCAAAGATTTTGTTAAAAACAAAAGTCAATTATTTTGGTTGCTGATCAACTTTTTTGTTAAAAATTCGCTTTCAGTGTTGCAAATTCCACTATTTGGTTGAATATGAAATTCTTAATTAAAAATTCGTCTTTTTGAATTAAAACTTCATTTCCTGTAGAAATTTCCTCTTTTTTGGCTTTAGTACTTAGAAGTGCAACTACAGTGTTCAAAATTCAACCTTTTATTAGATGATTCCTCATTTTAATTCAAAAGCTTTTTTTAAATCAACTACTTTATCGAAGATTCGTTTTTAATTGGTTTAAAATTAATTTAATAAATAAAAATTTAATAATTCGATTTTTGTGTCTTTATTCAAACTTATTTTTTAACTGAAAAAATTGGTTTTGATTGAATGTATAATTTTCTACAGATAACTTCAATTAAAATTTTACAAAAACAAAAATCCGGAATTTGAGGGGTATTAGATCCCCGATGATAATACGGATTTTCTATGTTTTTGATCGTTTTTATTTGAAAATTTATATATTTTGTTGAAACTTCGTCATTTTTGGTAGAAAATTAATCTAACTGTTAAAAATCCATCTTTTTGGTTCCAAATGCAACTATTTGGTTCAAAAATCATTTCTTTGAATTGAAGGTACATCATTCTAGTTAAAAATTTATTAATTTAGTTAATAACTTAACTAAATCGTTAAAAAATATTATTTACAGATTTACATAGTAATTATATGTTTTTATATTCAATTAATTCTCTCGCTTTAGTCAAGTCATTTCACTCATAAAATTATTATTAAACGTTATATATTTACTACGTCCATAGTTATTTTCGCTAATAATTTTAATTAATTAATATGCTTAAAACTAGACCATTTTGAATGTATGTGTAAAATGTTAATCCTTTCAGGTTATAGACACAATTTTATTTTTGATTGAAAGCTTTAATATATCAATAATGTAAAAGTAAAAATTATCAATATTTAATCACTTTTAAATATTTTCAAATAATAATACTAAAACTTCACGTTGCAAACCTTAGTATTTCAAGTTTAGACGTATTAAAGTTTATACAGATATAAGTATTAAATAAAATAATATTCAATTGATAATATATGAAATTGGGAGCAATTTTAAATCTTCGACATGGTACAAAAAAAATGAAATTATTAAATGGAAACTAATATTTTTTAAATAAATATATTTGACGTTGCATTTAGATTCTTTAATTTTCTTTTTCAGTTAATAAGTTTTTCATTTTTTTATGACTTCAAATACTTAGAATAAAGAAGCCTTTAAATCTTTCTGATACTAGTTTCAGTAAAGATAACTAAATTAATAAAATATATTACAATTACAATTTATTAGTTTCAAGCAGGAGTGATGAAAATTAAACACTTTTACTTCTTGCTTCAATATGTATTAGGAGTTTCATATTTAGAGCAATGGAGATTTTCCAGAATCTCTAAATTCGTTAAAATCTCTAAATCCTTTAATTCTCTGAAATCCCTAAAAATCTTGAATATTCTGAATTTCGTAAATTCTTTTAATGTTTTTAAATTGTTTTAAGCGTTCTGAAATTCCTGAAATATAATGAATAAGAATATAATAGAATGAATAATATTATAATAATAATATTCTAGATTTTTTACATTCTCAAAAATTCTTGAATTCCTTAAATGCTCTGAAATCCTTGAATTCATTGAATATTCTCAATTCCTTAAATATTCGGACTTCTCTGTATACTTTGAAATTCATGAAACCGTAGAATTCCTTAAATGCACTGAAATCCCAGAAATCTTTAAATTCATTTAATATTCGGAATTTCTTGACTTCCCGCAAATCATGGAATACTCGAATATTCGGAGTTTTCTAAAAACCCTTGAATACGTTCCATTCTTTCAATTCTCTTAATTCATAGAATATTCTGAATTCCTGAATTTGTTAGAATTCCTTGAATTCCCTGAATTCTTCTAACTCCTTCAATACCTTTAATTTCATCAATTTTTCGAATTCATTCGTGAATTTATTCAATTATTCTAATCCTCTCAAATCCCTCTAGTTCTCGAATGTTCTGAATTTCAAGAATTCTCTAAATTCCTCACATTCCCCAAATGCTCTGATACCTGAAACTCCCTAAAATGCTTGAATTTCTTTAATATGCTGAATTCCCTAAATTCCTGGAATATTTTGAATTTCCTGAATTTCTCTAAATTCCTGAAATTATCTAAATTTCCTTGGCCTTCAGGAAATTCCACGAATTCAAGCAATTTGGTGAATCTCACGAATTGAGGGAATCACAAGAATTCAAGGAATTCAGATGATTGAGAGAATTGCAAGGATTTCGAAATTATACAAGGAATTTGGGGAATTTAAACGAATTTAATTAAGTTAGATCATTCATAGCATTTACAGTAGGCATTTTGAGGAAGTTTAAAAGTGTTCTAAACAATGTCCTTAAAACTATGATTCCTGAAATTCTCTGAATTTCCTAAAATCCTTGAATTTCTTGAATATGCTGAATTCCGTGAATATTTTGAATTTCCTGAATTTCTCTAATTACCTAAATCATCTGAAATGCCTGAAATTCTATGCATTTCTGGAATATTTTGCCATCCTTTATTTCTCTGAATTTCTTGAATTCTTTACATAATCTGAATTCTCTTAATTTCTTCAATTTCCTAAATGCCCTGAAATTCTCTGAAAACCCTGAAATCTTGGAATATTCTGAATTTATTCAATATTCTGAATTACCTAAAATCCTCGAATATTCTGAATTCCTTGAAAATTCTAAATTCCTGAAATGCTTTGAATTGTCTGATTCCCCTGAATTTAGAATATTTCAGGAAATTATCTGTATTCGCAGAATTCCTGAAATATTTTGAATTCTTTTAAATCCTTGAATTCCTTCTATTCATCGAAATTCCCTTGAATTCCTTAAATCTTCTGAATTCCTTCAATTATTTTGAAGTCCTTGGAATTCAGAAAATACAACGAAATTAGAGAATTAAAAGGAATTCAGATAATTTACTGCATTTAGAGGAATTCAGGTATATCAGAGAATTCAGTGGAATTCAGAATATTTCAAGGATGTTAAAAGAATTTAAAAGGATTTGAAGAAGTTAAAAAGCATTCCAAGCAATTTAAAACAATGAAAAATAATATATAGAGTTTAAAGAATGAAAAAGAATTGATACTGGAAAAAAGCCTTTATGGTACAAAAAATACAACCCTGCACAATTTATAATTGGAAGCATAATAATATTCTTTTATATTTTTATATTTTATAAATGAGCAATGTCATTTTTCCTGCGCGCTTCAGCGCTCACATAATAATGCTCGCAAAAAATATTTTTCTCAAAATGTTTTAAAACTAGTTCCTATATATCATACAGTTCTTTTTTTCCAATCAGAAAATCTTGGAAACTTTCATCACAGGAAATTAAATAATAAATATTACTGATTCATATTAAACCTTAACAATAGCTTTGCCAAAATTATCTCCGTGCATCATGCCCACAAATGCTTTGAACATATTTTCGAAACCTTGAGTAACAGTTTCTCTGTATTTAAGTTTCCCTTCCCGAATCCACTTGTGATTTTGAGTCGTGCTTTCGTCATATCGGTTGAACCATCGAGAAACGTGCAAACCCTCCATCTTCAATTGTTTGTTAATGAAAATACGTTGAACCAAGCCAACCTTAGGGATTTTTTCAACGTCGTTTAAATCACTAGCATTGTAAGAAGATATGCAGCCACAGACTGCAATTCGACCATAATCATTCATCTGGTACATTACAATAGTCGAAAGTTCTCCTCCAACCTGTAATAATTGTTAAAGTTCTATATTTACTTTCACAAAGTTTAAATCTGATATAATAAGAATTTTGATTAAAAAAGTACAACTTTTTCTATTTCTTGGGCAATAAATGAAAAGGGTGCCATTTCTTTTATAATTTAGAAATATAGTTATTCCTTTTATGAAGGAATTATCAAAATCTGATCAATTCTGACTTGGGACATAGATCCTTTTATTAGTTGGAACATAATATTACATAACATGTACCATTGTGATTTGGAACAGAGAACCTATTATTGAAATATATTGTTAGAAAGTGAGATTTACTACGTTATGAAAATTTCCTATCTCAAAGTCTAACTTATAATTTATTTTGAAAATTCCCTATTCAAAACTCAAAATCATAATTCTTTGCGGAAATTCCCTATTCCAAACCGGAAATTATCATTGTTTATGGAAATTAATAGTCTAAAAGTGAGAATCGTAACGTTTTATGGAAGTTCACTGTTACAAAATAAAAATTATAATTCTTTACGGATTTTTTTTTATATTTAATTTATTTATTCTTAAAAAAATACAGAATTCTAATTATTTTCCAAAATTCCCGTTTAATGAAAAAAATCCCGGTTTCAAGTCAAATTATAATTCTTCGTCTAACCCCCTGCTCTAAAGTAAAAATTATAATTCTGAAAGAAATGTCTAATTCTGAACTGAACTTCAAATTCCCTTCTCTAAAATCTAAATTATAATTCTTTATGAAAATTCCCTGTTCCAAGTCAATATTACACTAATTTCTCCAAATTCCTTGTTCTAAGTAAAAAATATACAATATTTATTTTCTATTTCCTTTATAATTCAGAAATATAATTCCTCCCATTTTCTAAAATTAGGAAGAAGGAATGTTTAAATTGTAGAAAATTTCTATTTTCAAACAAAATTTTTTTTCTATTTAGACAGATTTTGATTTGGAAGAAAGAATTTTCAAAATCTGACAAATTCTGTCTTGGAACACGGATTCTTTTTTGTGAATCAAAATTAAAAGTATTTTCCAAAAATTTTCCATTTCATGAAAAAAATACCTGTTCCAAGACAAAATTGTAATTCTTTACGAAATTTCCTATTAGAAAATGAAAATTATAATTCTTTAAAGATTTTTTATATATATAATTTATTTATTTTTCCCTAATCAAATACAGAGTTCTAATTCTTTTAGAAACTTCCCTACAAAAAGTAACAATTAGATTCTTTTTCAAAATTCCCGTTCCAAGTCAAAAATTGTCTATTCCATGTAAAATCATAATTTTTTGCAGAAACTCTCGGAACTTGACTAAAAATTTTAATTGTTAAAAATATTTCTAATTCTAAAGTGAACCTAAAATGAAAATTATAATTCTTTACGAAAATATATTTATTTACAACATTTTTCTTTACGATTCAGAAATGTACCTCTCTTTTTCTAAAATTTGGAAAAGGGAAGTTTCAAATTGTGGCCAATTTTTATTTGTAGGAAAAAAAATTTTATTAAAATAAATTGTTATTTGGAAGAAGGAATTTTCCAAATCTGCTGAATTCTGACATGGATCAGGACTTTATATGAAATTCTTTTTCGAAATACCCGTTCCATGTCAAAAGTTTCCTTTTCCATTCCATTCTTCCAAACTGAAGCAAAACTGAAAATTATAATTCTTTACGGAAAGTCCCTGTCCTAGTGTGAATTATAATTCATTATGGAAATTCTCTGTTCCAAGTCACAATTACGTTTATTTTCAAAAATTTCCTACTTCAAGTCAGAAATATATTTACTCGCAACATTTTTTTTATAATTTAGAAATGCAGTACCCCCCCCCCCCCCATTTTCTCAAATTTAGAAGACAGAAGTTTAAAATTCTGACATCCTTTTATTTGCAAAAAGAATAATTTTTTACTCAAATAAATTCTAATGAGGAAAAAGTAATTTTTTTAATCTGATCAATTCTAACTTTGAACAGAGATTATTTTTATGAATGAAAATTAAAATTTTTTTCTGAACATTTCCTGGTTCATGTCAAAAACTACCTGTTCGAACACAAAATTATAATTCTTTAACAAATTGCCTGTTATTAAATCAAAATTACAATTATATAGGGAAATTTTCGTTCATGTTTAATTAAATTATTCACAATAAAATACATAATTGTAATTATTTTAGAAAATTTGCTGTACCAAATTGTTTTCCAAAATTTTAATTTCATTTCAAAAATGCCCTGTTTAAAGTAAAAGTATATTTCTTTACGAAAACTTTTTCAGAAAATTTCCTATTATAAAGGGAAACTAAAATTAAAATTATAATTGTTAACGAAAATTCCTGTTCAGAAGTGAAACCTAAAATGAAAATTATAATTATTTACAAAAATCCCCAGTTTTATCTAAAAATTATAATGCTTCTAAAAAAAGCTCCGTCTCACAGTAAAACCTCTAATTATTTGGCGAAATTGCGTGTTCCAAAATCGAATTTATAACTCTTTTCTGATAAAATATATGCAACCAGTTCTATCGAAAAGATAAATCCCGGTCAATGATTTAAATTCTTGGTCATTTCCTGACTGTTTCGATTTTATTATCAGCTAGACATACTGATGAGTAGTACAACTTTTTAAAAATTGACTTACATTATCAAAATAACAGTCGACACCTTGAGGAGCAGCTTTTTTCAAGGCAGCGGTAACATTTTCAGTCTTGTAATTAATTGCGTGATTGAATCCAAATTCTTCAACGAGCCAGTTACATTTTTTATCCGATCCAGCGATTCCGATGACCTTGAGACCTTTAATTTTTCCAATTTGTCCAACATGAGAACCAACTGCTCCAGCAGCACCACTGACAACTAATGTCTCACCGGCTTTTGGATTGCAAATTTCCAAAAATCCAAAGTAGGAGGTGTGACTATAAAGAAGAAAATCAAATAAATCTCGAGAAATTCTATAGCCTATAATATAAATAAGATTTTGAAGTTGAATCTAAGTGGGGTTCCCTTAAAATCCCAACTTAAAAATTCCTTGACTTTTCCTGCCCAATTTTTTATTTACCCTGATCTTTACATAGTCCGACAGTAACTCTGACAAGAGTCAGACTAATATGCCTTTAATTCTCTCAAGCAGGGAAATAGGGTAATTTTTTCACAAAAATAGGTGAACAATAGGAGAGTGTATTCTTTTAAATAAAATTAATCTATAGGTACTATATTCAATTAAAAACGAAACGTTTTGGATTTCAAATAGAAATATATTATATTTTCAACGAAATACTTTAATTCTCAACCAAAAGAGATGAAGTTTCAACGAAAGAACTGAGTTTTCATGTTAAAAAGACGATACTGTTAGAAATCAGTTGATTTCTCATCCCGAAAAGATGAATTTTCGACCAAAAAAAATTAATTTTAGACCAAACATTTGCATCTACAACCAAATAGTTGAGCAGATCTATTTTCAACAAAATGGCCGAGTTAAAAAAAAAACTTCAACCAAAAATAGTTGCATTATCACTCAAATTGTAAAATTTTTAAGTCAAAAAGATAATTTGTAGAATAAAGTTAAAATCTAAAAGGATGAATTTTCTAACCAAAAAGACCAATGTGCAACAAAATCGTTACATTTTCCACAGAAAACAATAACTCCTTAACAGAATAGTTGTATTTTCAACAATAATGGAGTAGTTAAACTTTATATTTAAAAGAAAATAATGTTGGACATTTTTTTTAACAAAATAGTCAAATGCTCAATCCAAAAGATGAATTTTTAACTAAAATTATGAATACTGAAAAAAATAATTATTTTAATAAATGAAATTAATAAAAAAGATCAATTCTTAACGAAAAATATAACAGTTGATATTTCTACCGAGAGATGAATTTTCAAAACCAAAAAAACGTATTTTTAAGCATGAACGATTTTTTAGTTCAATTTTCTACCAAAAATGGAAGTTAAATTTTCAGTTAACATAATTAATTTTCCATAACAAAAAATGAATTTCAAACCAAATAGTTCAATCTTCAATTGGTAAAATAAATTTTCAACAAAATAGTACAACTTCTAACCGACTAGTTGGACTTTCAAATAAAAATATGAGTTATTAACGAAACTTGTAATTAGTTCAGTTTTTAATTAAAAACTATCAACTTTCTGCTAAAAGTGGAATGGTTAATTAAATTTCCAAATAAGAAAAGTAATATCCAGCAACAAAAAAAATGAATTTTGAACCAAATAGTAAAAAATGTAACGAAATAATTCAACTTTCATCCAAATTGTTGAATTCTCAACTAAAAAAGATAAATTTTAAAAAAATAGTTGAATTTTAAACTAAAAACTATCAATTTTGAACAAAGAATGGAATAGTCAAAATTTTCAATTAAAAATATAATTTTCAAACGAAAGAAAACGAATTTTTCTGTAAAGTTAGATTTTTTCTAGTTTGAACAATCCAATGTTCTAAGCATGTGTAAAGTTGTGTTGAAAATTCGACTAAAGGACTGCACACCTCTCTTAAAAAACTTACCCAGGCATTCCTAACACTCCTAAATGAAGTGACAAAGGCAAATCTCCAATTTCTGGTAGCAGTTCTGGAGGCTGATTCATAAACGTAGTTTTGTCTCCATCTTTCGGATCAATTATCGTATGACTTCTCCAACCAAGACGTCCTACAATCTTTTGACCTACTGGAAATTTTGGATTTTTGGAATCTATAATTGTTGCCACCTGCCCACCTATCATAACACTACCAACTGGAATATTTAGTGAGTAAACTCTCATATAAGGGTCCACTGAGAGATATTCTGCTTTGACGAGATATTCTGAAGCACAAACGAAAAATATTTGAAGTAAAAGCTTATAAAACGAAATTATGTGATAATAAATACATTTATGGTCATTTTACTCGGAGGATTCAATTAAAAACGCTTTTATCCAAAAAATATTCAACCTAGTTAATTTACTATAGAGATAATTATCAGAGTATATAAATTATTTCTGTTCTCGAATGATTAAAATATTTGTGCTATTATTTGCGAGAAAAATGTTGGTATCATAAAAAATAATCATGATTTTAAAGATTTTTATATTAAAAAATAAACTTCAATCATAATCAAAACCATTTCTGCAATTGCAAAATTCACTTTTCAAATACTAATGTACTAAAAGTAGAGCAGAATATTGTAAATGTTTACAAATCATCTTTATTTTTAAAGACTCTGAATGATATTTCACTTTAAGAATAGAAAGTGACATGATAAGATACGCCAGTCAAAATAAAGATAACACCTCTGCTTGACTTATTATTTAACACTAAAATTATATGAAAAAAATTTTTAATCATAATTTAGAGCTCACTTAATGCCCTATTTTCAAATTTAATGCTCCGTAATTTTTCGAAAAAACATGTGGTCATGCTATCTTAACGCTAAGCTATCAGGACAACAGTTTTTTCCGAAAAATTGCGGAGCATTAAATTTGACAATTAGGCATTAAGTTGTGCCCTAAATTATTGTGCAAAGAAATATTGTCCAAGTAATTTTTTTCTATGTGTGGTTCTGCTAGCTTAAAGTTAGGCTAGCATGACCACCAGTTTTTTGTTTAAATCAAGAGAAATTAATTTCACAATAGGGCATTAAATAAGCCTTTGATTCCCTATAGGTTTTTAGTCCATTTTTGCAAGGTGGTCCTGCCAGCTTAACGTACCTCAATTTTTAACCAATGATGAATTTTCAAGTAAAATTCTAAATCACAAAATGAATTAATTGATTTTAAAACCAAAAAGATAAATTTTTAACTTAAGTGATAAATCTTAAACTTGAATAGTAGAATTTTCAAACAAGAACATGAGTTTTTAACCAAGAAGTTTAACTTTCAATCAAGTAGTTTAATTTTCAATCAAAGAGATTTATTTTCAACTAAAATTATCAACAAAAATACAACGAATTTTCAACAAGACAGTTACATTTTCAACAAAAATAAAAAGAATTTTTAACAAAATATTTGAATTGTCAATCGAAGTGATGATTTTTTAACTAATATGATAAATCTTAAGCAGGAATAGTTGACTAATAAAATACATGAATTTTCAACGAAGAAAAGATAAATTTTAAACAAAAAAATGAAGATTTAAATTCTCAGTTAAAAAAGTTCATGCTCAGCCAAAGAGATGAATTTTGAACTAACATGATGAAATATTTAACAGCAATGGCTATCCAACCAAAAAGATTAGTTTTCTACCAAAAAAAGGAATTTTCAACAAAAGATATAAACTTTCAATTAAAATGATGAATCTCTATACAAAGAAATTAACTTTTAAGAAAAATGTTTTACTTTCAACCAAGTAGTTGAATTTTCATTAAAAAAAATATGAATTCTGAACAAAACATATGAAACGCTTAAATTTTCAACTAAAAATAACCATTTTTAATTAACAATAAAACATATCAATTTTCAGTTTAAGACATTAATTTCCAACAACAAAATTTGTAACAAAATAGTTTAATCCAGTAATACGCAAATACTTTTACAAATGAAGAAGCATTCTTATTTAATTTAATCTTACGAATTAAAAAATTTTTAAGCACGTTCTCGAAAAATTCCCTGACATTTCCAGGCATATAAAAATTCCCTGGCAATTCCAGGTGTTCGAGGTCAGTAGACACCCTGGTATAGTTATTCAAAAAATTAAATTTTCTATTTGTATAAACGAATAATTACCTCCATCCTTGATAGGTGGTAATTCCTCCTCCACTAAAGTTAAGTCAGAAGGTTTAGGTTCCCCATCGAAATGTTTCGCGATGACAAATTTTTTTGCGACGACCATAGTAAAAATATTTGGTCGCAAATCACTTAATAAAACAATTAATTGAATAATAATCGAGCGCTGAAGACAGGCAAGGCGTAAGCACAGAGAAAATGATACTGATGTGAGTAAAATTGATTATGTGGTTTGTTATTTACAAGAAAACCGGTGTTGTTTAGTGGGGGAATCAGTAACAAGATAAACCCCAAAACCGGTTCTTTCCACTCAGATTCATTATATGATCGAGTAAATATATACGTATCTATATTCTAAACTGAAAATCCACAAAAACCTCACTGATTATTATTTCGCAAATCATTGTATAAATTAAGGACTCATAATTCGATTTGAAATATTTGTTCAATTATCTCATATCTCTAATATTACATTTCCAAATTTTTTAATGAAGGTGGTCACTCAAACCCCAGAAAATGATAATCGCTCATTTCCCGATTTTTAAGGGTTTCACAATATTTTTTACATTGTAGGTTTATCATTTATTATTTAAATCATTTATTATTTAAATAAAATAAAAAATTTGTTTTGAGGTAATCTAATTTTATAAGTTTAATTAATTTTCAGCAACAGAATGATTGTTACTTAGACATTCAAAATGATTCTATTCTATTCAAATCAGTCATTCAAATTAGGTACCATCCATAAATTAAGTAACACATATTTAACCAAATTTGCACATCTTCCCTGTCCCATGTAAAACAAGAGTAATAATATTTTTTAACGCCCTCCACTCGAAACCACTGACACATACTTTTTTCAAATATTTTCAACATATCACAATTGCATTATTTTCTAATATAAACATTAAATATTAAACAGCTTTTAATTTGAAATCATAAAAATTAAAGAATTTACCTTTGTAAATCGTAAAATTGAACAACATATTCCAGAAGAACATTCCAAATCTTGAATTGTAACTTTAAAAAATAGAAAACTTTTAAATTGTATATCATTCAAATGAAAGAATTTTCAATGATAAATCTTCAAAGTTGAACTATTAAACAAAAGCGTTCGAGATTATATACCTTCAAAATACAAAACTTCAATATTGATTCATTTTGAATTCTAATTTTTAAAACTCAAGAAATTCAAATTGTAAGTCTTCAAAATTTTAGAATTGTTTAAGTTTACAATTAAAAATACTGAAATTCTGATGATTGACGTTTGACTTTTTTCAACTTTGAAGGTTGAATTACAAATTTTTGACATTGGAAATTTAATTTTTTAAATGTAAAGAATAAAAATGGAACTATTCGAAAACAATAAAAAATGCAATCTTTTTAAATTAGACATAAAGAATTGAAAATCTTCATTTGTAAAGCTTCAAGGCAGACCTATTTCCAAAAACTGTTACAAATTTCATGATTTCAAACCATAAATATGCAAAATTTAGCAATTTGGCAATTTTTCTATTGTAAATATCTTAAAAATAAGCGAATGTCGAAAATGGAAAACGTCAGAAAGACTCAGAATTCCTGCATCACTCAAAAAAAAATTTGTGTAAAATTAAAGAAACCGTTTCTATTGCCAAATTTTTTTATTTAACCAAAAATAACTTAAAAATGAAAAAAATCATTATAAATTGAGGAAAAATTTTCAGTGAAATAAAAAACGAATTCTTTCTTTACGAAAGGTGTTAGATATTTTCACTCCCTATTTAATCTGTCGTCCAATTTAAAAAAAGTAGATGACTGAATCCAAAGGTGTATTTAATAAATAATGCAAAGCCAGAAAAACTATTTTTTTTTAATAATTGTAATTACTGAAATTCAATGTTATACTGCTTTGGAAAGATGGATTTTGTATAGGATTGATTTGTTGGAAATATTAAAATAACAGTATCAATTTACCCCACCACCATTAAAAAAATGTGTTACGTAATTTATGGATAGCCCCTTACAAGATAGTTTTTCTTTATAGTTCTCTAGACACATTTATTTACAAAATAAATTTCTCTATTACAAATACTCGAGGGATTAATTACTACTGCAATCTGATGCACACTCTCTGCAACCCCATGCAATCTTTTAAAATTCCTTGTAATGCCCCCTTACGAAAGAAATATTATTGGAAATTCAATCTAGGTCTATAATGATCTTCCTATAATGGATTTCGTATAATATTTTTCATGATTCTAAAAAAAATGATAATAGAAATCAAGAATGTTAATAATGTATTGAAAGCATTAAGGAAAAAAAATACAGAAAGTGCAAACGAATGATTTCAAAATATTTTAAGGAGTTTTAGAAGATTTTGAAATATTTCGAGGTATTTTAAGGAATTCTAAAGAATTTCATTTTAAGGGATTTAAAAGATTTGTAGGGATTCAAACAGTTTTTTCAGATAAATTTAATGAATATGTATAATTTAATTTATTTTATAGGGATTGAAAATTACGCATACCGATTTTTTAAATGGATTTTTACGTTTTACAAGGATTTAAAGGGATTCAAAGCATTTTAGCTGATGTAAAAAATTCCAAGGGATTTCAAAGAATTCCGAAGGGTTTTCAAAAAATATTTCTACTGAACTTTCAAAAATTAAATTAAACGAAAATAATTTCAAGGGATTTTTAACGATTCCAAATAATTTAAGGGATTTTAATGTATTTTAAGGACTTTAATAAATTTACAAAGATTTCTAAGGATTTAAACGTTTTTGTAGATATCTTTAATTAACCAAATTAATTTAATTTTTATTAAAGGAATTTCAAATGATTTATATCTGCTTTTTCAAAATGATCTTTACGATTTCCGAAGATTTAGAGGAATTTCACGAGATTACAAGGATTTTGGTAAGTCTTCAAGGATTTCAAGGGATTTGAAAGATTCCTAGTGATTAAAACAGTATTTTCCCTTAACTTTAATGAACAAGGTTGCTTCAATTTATATTACAAGGATTTCAAATTATTTATGGCTACTTTTTAAATGGATTTTTATGCTTTACAAAGATTTAAAGGGATTCCTAAGAATTTCAGGAAATATACAAAACTCCAAGGAATTTCGAAGAATTTTGCAGGATTTTCAAAGATTTCAAGATATTTCTAGTGAACTTTGAGAAACAAATAAAATTAAATGAATTTTTAAGGGAGTTCTAGCAGTTCTAAATATTTAAGGGATTTAAAAGTATTTCAACGAATTTCACCAGATTTACCGGGCTTTAATCAAACTTCCAGGATATCTAAGGATTTAAACGTTTTTGTAGAGATCTTTAAATAACAAGTTTAATTTAATTTATATTTAAAGGATTCCAAAGAATTTCCAAGGATTTTAAACATCTCAAGGGATTTAAACGATTTTTAGACAACTTGATTGAATAAGTTTACTTTAATTTATATTCAAGGGATTTAAAAAAGTTTATACTTTAAGGAATACATTAAATTTTATTTCAAGGGATTTCCACTGATTCCAACAATTTCCAAACTTTTGAATGAATTTAGTAGGACTTTCAAAGATTTTCACAAGATTTAAAGAATCGTATAGGAACTCAAACTGATTTCAACAGATTTGAATGGATGAAAAAATATTTCCAGGAATATCAAGGGATTTCAAGAGATTCCGTAAGTTTTCATGAATTTCAATTAAATATTTTAAAGCGATTTTGAAGATATCAATGGAATTTACAGATAAGTGGTTTAAAATAAATTGCTCCTTTGCAATATGCAATATTCTCCAGTCACCTTTTTAGCAATCCCATGTAATCTACTGTACATCAAAAATACTAATAATCAACCCCTCGAAAATACTGGAAAAATGGAACTGTCTTCAAATTTAAGAAGAGTGAATAATGTTCCAAAACAGAAGCCAGATTGGAAGCATAATTGAAACGATAAAAGAGTACAACCAATTTCCATAAATCGTTGAATCAATAATACTAAGTACAAAAGCTTGTTTGGTGGCTTTCCACCCTCTGTACAAAATAGTTAATGCTGCCTCATCCATAAAGTTCGCATAAGTGTAAGCAGTGACAATAAAAGAGGCGATTGCAAAAGGATGAATCAAAGGCCACAAGACATAGAGGACTTTATAAAATCCTTTCTTTATCGAGTCTTTTTCACTAGGAATAAGTAAAGTTATTGGCACGTAAGCCACAGCAATTAATAATGCCAAAGAAAAATTATGAATCTCAACGCACATCAAAGCTGTACCCAATTCAACACAAGCAATAACACACACAAGTGCTGAATTATAAAAATTCCCCTTTCTTCGCGGCCTTAAAAGTGGACAGAAAATTGTGAAAACTGTAATCACTGCCAAAACCAGATAAGTTGCAGATTCCGTATGCCATTTTAAAAATTCCGTAGCTGTCGAAATTAGCCATCTAGGCGAGGACATTAGTAAAAATCCCAGAGAATGAGTCCACAAAAATTCCATCGCGACGAATCCAATATCAAATTCCTCAGACTCGTTTTCATCCTGCTTCTCCTTCTTTTTCTCCTTATCATCCTTTTTCTCGTCATCATTTTTCTTATTGCCCAAATTCTGCAACTTGAGCCATATGGAAAAGCCCTTGATAAAAACGGCGGCAATCATTAAAATAAAAGGTAGCGTGTAAATTCCAATAGACACGTATCGATCCGTCGAAGGCAACAAATAAAAGAAATATGACTGATGAAACCGCTCCAGCAAATTGTTCAAGGAACGAACAATACTTTCGACTACCCGTCCTACTTTCGAGAAACTAGCTTCCGGCCCACTAGTAGTCTTTTCGAATCCTTCCAAAGTGATTGCTTCTATTCCAAATCTGTGGAACAAGCCATGATTTCCAGTTGGAACTCCAGTCGCCTGACTCATTATCATCGAAGCCATCGTTTTTCCTCTGTACAA
>JAWWLR010000155.1:58438328-58448655 GCA_035041075.1 Acraspis erinacei | reverse complement strand
CAACCACTTGTCAAATTTATTGTCAGACTTGAAATCAAAGCGACGTTGGACAGTTCTGCGAATTTCTTCCTTGTGAATCATATTCTGAGCGAGATTAAACAAATCGAGATTCGGCAATTGGCCATTTAATCCCTCAACTTTAACGTCTATCGAAGTGACTTTCATCGCGTGCATTTCCAGGACAATTGCTGCTTGAATCGAGCCGGCCCTTCCTGACAAATCCCCTGATAAAAGAACATCGTCCTGTCCACTAGTGATGCCATGATAAGCATCCAGCCAAGCCTGCACTCCTAATTGTTCGTGTTCGGTTACCAGAAAAATAATATCTTTCGCCCAGTATTTTTGCTTTCGGCAAAATTGAGCGAAAGCGAGAAGCAAAGCGATCGAGGGTGTAGTCGCAGGATGAATACTATTGAGTGGACGATAAGGAACGTTAACAACAATCGCCTCAGTACTAACACCTCTTGGAGCTCTCACAATGCCATAAACATTTTTTCCTGTGAATTTTTGATTTCGAAAGGGGTGGATTAGGGTGAAATTGTGAACAAACGTGTCGAGGTGGAGCTGCCGAAACCGGGCTGCCATCCATGAAGAAGGAAGCTGGTCACCACGTTGTCTCTCCAATTCGCGAATCAATTCTTGATGAAATAATTTCGAGGCATGCATTAGATTACTTTCCTTTGTCACCAGTCCGGGCAGAAGAGCATTTTCGGAGAAATATGTGTTGTCGCTGAAGGTGGGTGTTGCCAGCAAGAACGTCCACACAATTCCGCCGAGGTACATGAGAAATGTGAGATATTTCTCCCATTTGAGGATGAACTTTATCAGCTTCATGTTCTCGGTTCGAGGGTCTGTCAACAGACCCATCTTTAGTGTTTTTCAAATTCTTTTTGAAGAGGAAAATAAACGATTTTTAACTTTGACAGCGCGACATAACCTCACAATCACGAGCACAACAATAAACTAACCTCTCCAGTCTTACAGTGTCACAGGCGCACAGTGCGCACGCAGGAATCTGTTTGAAAACTGAGACAGACAGCGCTTGTACTAAACATGCCCGAAAAATTTAAATTGTTTTTATTGTATTAAAAAGAAGTCTTCCCTAAACTAAATTTATAACAAAGAAAGATTCTCCTGTCAACATAGAAAAAAATCAACGAAATTGTTGAACTTTGAAGCAAAAGAGACGAATTTTCAACAAGAGTTGAACTTTTAATCAAATAGTAAATTTTGCAAACCAAAAGGACGATTTTTTTAATAGGGAGTAGAATTTTCGACCAAAATGTTCATTTTTAACTAAAAAAATATGATTTTTCTAGAAGCATAATATGAAAAAAAACTTTTAACCGAATAGTAAAATCTGCAAACCAGAAAGACTGGAAGTTAAATTTTCAGTGAAAAAATTAATTTTCAAACTAAAAAGATAAATGCAGAACAAGATTTTAATTGTATATCAAAAATAAACGTGACTTTTCTATCATAAATATAAACGACCAACAATATAATTAAATTTTTAACCAACCAGTTGAATTTCTTAAGAAATAGCTGATATTTTAAACTGCAAAAGATGTATTATCAACTAAGAAGATTAATTTAACATCACAAAAAAATCTAAAAAAGGAGTTTTCAAGCTAAAAATAATTTACCAAAATAGTTGACTTTTATACTCGAAAAGATGAATTTTCAATTAAAAAAGATAAATTGTTAAGCAAATATTTAAATTATCATAAAAATAGTAGAATTTATAGCATTACGAAGGATTAATTGTGAACTAAAAATGAAAAACATTACATTTTCAATTTAAAAAAATATATAAAAAGATTAATTTTTTACTAAACAACATTAATTCGAAACACATACAAGATTTTAATGAAACAAATATCTGTATTTTCAACCTGCAAAGATAAAAAAGATGCACTCTCGAAAATAGTTAAATTCTACCAAATAGTTAGATTTCCAAAAATAAAAATAATTTAATTTTTAACCAAATAGTCAAATTTCCAAAAATATGCGAAAATTCAACATGAAATGATCCAGTTCCAATTAAATTTCAAATTAATCTTCACGTTACATCAAAAAGTAACCATTTTGATCAAGAAATGAAATATACATTTTCAGTTTAAAAAAGTAAATCTCAACAAATAAAATCGAATTTTTAACCAAAGAGAGGAAATTTAAATAAAATCATTCATCTTTAGTAAACAAAAAAAAATAGATTTTCTAACAAATTAGATCAACTTTGAACTAAGTAGTTGAATTTTCAAGCAATAATAGAACTAAATAATAGAACTAAAAAAACTAATTTTCAGCCGCAGGATGAACTTTTATCGAAAAATAAAATATTTAAATTTTCAGTTAAAAAATAGAGTTTTTGCAAAAAAAGACAAATTTTTAACAATGAAATGAGAGGCGAATTTCTAACCAGGGTAATTAAATTTCTATCAGAAAAGATAAATTTTTGAAAAAAATAGAATAATTAAATTTCCAATTAAAAAAATTAGTTTTCAACAAAACAAAACAAAAAAGAATTATTAAACAAAAAGTTAAATTTTCAACGCTAAAGATAAAATTTGTATAAAATTTTTAAAAAATACATCAATTTTCAAGTCGAAAAGATAAGAAAAATAGAATAGCTAAATTTTTATTTAAAATAATAAATTTCTAACTAAAAAAAATTCATTTAAACCAAAGACATGCATTTTCACCAAAAATAAACTATTCTTTTTACAACAAAAATGTCAACAAAAGAAATGAGTTCTTATATAAATACAGGAAAGTGAAATTTACAGTAAAAAAAATTTACAGTAAAAAAAAAATTTCAAAGAAAAAGGTGAATTTCTAGCCAGGGTAATTAAATTTCTAACGCAAAAGATAAATTTTGAGCCAAAAAGATAAATTAGTCACAAGAAGATTAACATTCTACCTCAAAAGAATAATTTAAAAAAAAAAAGAATCTTCAAGCAAACAATTACATTTTCAACTGAAGAAGATAAATCTTCAATTAAAAAAAAAATAATTGAAAGAAAGTATTTTCAATAAAACACTTCAATTTTTAACGAAGAGAAAGTTTGTAACTAAAATATTTAATCATCAACCAAATAATTATTTTTTAACACAGTATTACCACATTCAAGGCTTCAATTGCGTAATTGAAGTTTCAACCAAAAAATACGACTAAAATTCTTAAAGAAATATGTAATAGTTGATATTTCCACCAAAAAGATTTCAATTTTAAACCAAAATTAGTTTAATTCAACTAGAAAAAAGAATTATTGGCAACAAAATAATTGAATCCTCAATAAAAGCTGGTTAATTTTCAACGAAACAGTTATGATTTTTAAACAAAGAACGTGAAATTTCTACCAAAATAGATGAATTACCAACCTCAAGGAACAAATGTTCCACACAACACTTGCATTTTCAGCCAAAAGGAATGATTTTTTAAACAAATTGTTCATTTTTCAACAAAATAATAAAATTTTCCCCTGACTTTCGGGAATATTCTGACCTGTGACTATCGCGAGTTTTAAATCGGTTAAATTGGTTAGTATTTCTTTTTCATTCATTCTTCTAGTTAAAGCAATGTCGAAAATGTGAAAACAAATTTCTTGAATATTTGCATACAAGAGTAATATAATTAGTTTAACTAAAACAGCTTAGAAACATAATCTATTTAATTTTTACTTATTAACTTGTATCACGTTGTATTTTGTAGCAGTTTTATTTTAACCTGTATATAAAAATAAACAGCTATGTACCTTTACTTATAATTAATAATTTACATTCCAAATCATTAATTAAAATTTATAATAGGTTCTAATTTAGTTGCTTAGAGAGTTAAAGGATCTTGAATTTAATTCAAAATTCCCTTTTTGACATTTCAAATGACTCCTAAACTTTAACTACAGCCTTTCCCGTATTCTCTCCTTTCAACAATCCAGTAAATGCCTTAAAAATATTTTCAAATCCTTCGGTAACAGTCTCTCGATATTTAAGTTTTCCTTCACGAATCCATTTACTATTTTGTGTAAAACTTTCATCACGACGATCATCCCAACGTGTAACAAGAAATCCTTCCATTTTTATTTGTTTAAATATTAAAGCCGGCTGAAGGATTTTGCTCCGCGGAATATTCTCCGGGTCAGAATTGTAAGATGAAATACTTCCACAAACAGAGACTCTTCCTATATTATTCATTTGGTAAATTACTGTACTGGAAATATCACCACCAACCTGGAAAAATAAAGGTTTAAACATAAATAATATAACAAAGGAAAAACTCAAGCAAAACCAACACATCCTTCTGGAAAACTTATTTTTATTATGTATTTGGTTCTATGAATAAAATAATGATGAAATACTGAAAAAAATGAGAAAAATTCATTATAAAATTTCTAACATGTAAAATTACTGCAAAGTTACTTTCAAATTTATAAATAATTTAATCAAAATTTTAACCGAATACTTATAATAAATAAGGCTGTAATATGACTGTACATAAACTGGTTTATAAAGAATGACAACCTCGTTAGCGACACAAAAAAGTTATTCTGAGGAAGTATCGCTAATATTTTTACCAATTAGAAATTTTATGCCGACCTTTTATCCTTTTTTATTTTTATAATTTTATATCCAAATTATTTTATATTTTGTTTTTCTATTTATTTCAGAATAATTGATAGTGATTTTTGATCAATTTTTAGAATTAAAAAAGGGGACACAGGGAGTTAATATTTTACTATTTTAAATGCTTAATATTTATTTATATAGATCGTTTATAGAAAAATATTAATTCCACTAATACAATTCTAATGCTATGTCATTTAATTTTATTGATTTATTTTGTTACTTTTCTCAAAAATATGAAAAAAGAAAAACTTTTTAATCTGAAATAGTCGCTCTTCCAATAGATGATCGCTCAAAACAAAAACAGGGTGGTCGCTGGACCGGGATAACGGGGAAATGGCAATTCTTTTTTTTACCGAGAATTTTACAAATTTATAGAAGTAAAATCTATACAATCATTTGCAATATCATAAATTTCTGATTACATGTTATAAATATAATTTTATATACAAAGTAAATGGGCTTATCGAAAATATTTGTGCTATGCTCACCGAATTTCGGTGAACCTAGACAAGGCCGTTAAATAAGTTCGATTTCAACTCTTTTCAAATGTTAAGTTCAATTGGTAACTTTTTTAATTATGGAATCATTTCGTTTAGGTTTTCACTTTAGGCGTACATATTTAAAGAATTTTAAAACGCAGTCTTAAAGATTTAAGCAATTATAAATATATAGATATATAGATTAATAAAATATATAGATTAATTATTTATAAAATTTAACAATAATAAAATTGATTTTACAAGATGAATCTAAATATGTTCGTCATTAAACAATTGACAGCTTTTCATGATAAAACTTGAACTGTTTAAATTGGAAAGCCTTATTGGTTGAACAAATATAAACGATCGATTGAAACTTTATGAACTATTTTCAATTTTAACATAATTTAAAATTAATAGATGCATAAACAATTAAAAATTGAATTGTTTATTTAAACTTTAAAAGTTAGAATTTCCATTGTATTTATTTTAATTTTTAATTTGTAAGTGAAATGTTTTGATTTTGATGTATGAATAGCAAATGAACAATTACAATTACAATTTAAAATTGTTTCTTTAAAAAAAATTTAAACAGTCACATTTTTAAAGTTTTCTAACTTAAAATTGCTTCAAAATAACAAGATTTTCAACATTTAGAAATTCACTGATTAATTTCTTCAATTTATAGAACATTGAAAATTATAGCGCGAATTTATATTTTTTTTAACAGAAATATGATTATTCTACAATTTATAAAATATTAAAACTTAAAATTTAGTAGTTTACAGTGTTTTATTTTAGTGACCGAGTGAAACATAAAATTGGTTGCGAAATGGGTGGAAAACACCGGGAATCGTCCACTCTGAAAAAACTAAGGACCAGAATATCATCGAAAAATTAACTAGAAAAAATAAAAGCATTCTTTTTCACAAATGCCATGTTTATAAATAACAAACTTATGGACATTAAAAAGACAGAAAACAGCACAAGTAATTTCTCTAAGCTTGACATGTACTAAAAAATGGACTGCGCCATGTTTTGGGTAGTAAATTTCGAAAATTTTCCAGCTTCGGATTGGCTGGTAATAAATTACCGACATTTAGTAATAATAATTTTACGCAGAAAATAAACATGGTTTATTTCAATTTAAGACCACAGTTTTCCCAGGCCTTATGCTGAATTCTTGCATTTTCACGTATTTTTCAAGACGCATAAAATTCCCGGGTTCCCGGGTCGCTAGACAACCTGCTAATGTAAGAAATACTTGCCCCTTCCCGTAAGGATTCGAGAGATTTTCCAGATTACCCTCCCACCAGAAAAATCCGTACGTAATTAATGGACACTCCCTTAAATATTTCAGAATTACTTACGTTATCAAAGTAACAGTCAACTCCATCAGGTGCAACTTTTTTTAAAGCAGCTGCTACATCCTCAGTTTTGTAATTAATCGCGTGATCAAAACCCAATTCCTTAACTAGCCAACTGCATTTTTCATCGGATCCAGCAATTCCGATAACCTTGAGACCTGTAATTTTTCCAATTTGTCCAACATGAGAACCAACTGCTCCTGCAGCTCCGCTGACAACCAAAGTCTCGCCAGATTTTGGCTGACAAATTTCCAAAAGTCCAAAGTATGATGTATCGCTGAAATAAAATTAAAAATAACGATTTAATGATATCCTAAATTAACAAACAGTGGTTCAGCAGTTCAATTATTGGGACAATAGGGGCTTTTTTCTTCGAAAAAGAGGATATCATAACTATATCTTCGTAATAAATAATAATGATTACTATTTTATTATTTCATTACATATTTCTCAAAAAGTAAAAACTACTTTCCAAATACACTTATATATAGAAAATTAGTTTTTACGAAATTATTAACAAAATAGGGCTTAGTCCTATTAATTTGGTCCACTTTTTTCCCCTTCAGCACTCAGTAAAATGAAGTTAGCTGGTGGTTTAGTGAAAATATCAAATTAGGTACTTCAGATTTGGTACAGGAAATCCAAGATGCTTGCATGCCAAGTGTTAAACTAAAAACCAATATCATGGGATGATTATTATCATGAGAGAAGTTATAGTTAATTTTGGTCATCAGAAGGTAATGATCAGTATTGCATTCAGAATCCCTCATAACCCTTGTATCTTTGACTAGCGCTCTTAGTCTTTCATCCGCAACAACAAAGTCAATTATCCTCCTTTAGACCAAGTGTAGATGTGGATCATTTTATGCCTAAACCAAATACAGTCCAAGTCTGATAACTTGCCGTCCGATAAGTGTACACTCCCCTCAAAATGACTTCACACGTATGGCATGCACACTAATTGTGGTTCTTCCACTACGTGTGCTGTTTGGCTCATGATTTGCGCCCATGATTTACGCATGCGCGCACTTAATATCGTGCTACTAGAGGGGGCATCCGATAAGTCCGCGATTCCTGGAATTTTTCGCCCCTACAGCCCCGAAGTTGGAAAGTTATCGGACTTGTACTGTATATCCTTAAGTGGGACACAAAAGAAACCAATACTGGGACAAGGAAAATCCAATGGGGTTTATTGAAATAAAATGGTACAATTTACTTACAATTATAGAATACATTAAAAAGCAAGAAAGGACTGTGATTTCCGTTTAATTAATTATTTATTCTAAAAAAAAGTTGTTCAAAGTAGTTTAGGGTAACCTTCAATTATAACCTCAAATTTTTCCAACTGTTTAGGTAAGTAATTTAATCGTAACTCATAAATTTAATTTATCAATAAAATTAGGAGGTATGCATTAAAATGTAATGTTGTAGATTAATATTATCGATTGACCTTCAAATTCAACTGTTTGTTAGTAAATTTTGATTTAAAATTCATCTTAATTTAAGTTCATACATAGATTGAAAATAGTATCCAATCAATTTAAATTATTTTTTGGTTAAAAATTGTATTGACTGAAAAATCATTTTTGATTAATATTTGAACTATTTTCTTTAAAATTCGTCTTTTTGGTTCGAAAATTTATCATTTTAATTATAAATTTCATCTTTTTTTTTAGCAAAAATACAACTATTTGGTTGCAAATTAATCTGTTTAGGTTGAGGCTTCAACAGTTTTATTGAAAATTCGTTGTTTTTTTTTAATTAATTATTTAATATTATATTTATTATAATTAATATTTCTTGATAATAATTTACCCTCTTTTGGTTAAAAATTCCAATAGTCGGTTAAAAGTTGTACCACTTTGTAAAAAATTCATTATTTTACTTGAAAATTTCATTCTTTGGTTGTAAATTAAATTTTGTTGTTGAAAATTCATATTTTAGAGTTAAAAATAGGACTGTTTTGTAGAAAAACTTTCTATTTGGCTTGAGAATTCCATAATTTTGGGTTTGAAAATTATATTATTATGGTAGAAAATGTAATAATTTGGTTGAAATATTTTTCTTTTTTTAATGACAAATCTTATTTGGTTAAAAAATCATGTCTTTTGATAGAAATGAGATTTTATTTGTTAAAAGTAGAACTGCTTGGGTGAAAATTCGATTGTTTGTTTAATGAATTCAATAGTTTTTAATTTATAATTAAAACATTTTTTGGTGGAAATACCAACTATTCTATTTTTATAAGAATTCGTCTTTTTTGGTAGAAAGTTAGTCTTTTTTATTTTAAAATTCAAGTTAGAAAATTGCAGTATTAGGTTACCCAAAAAAGGTGAATTCTGATTAATAAATTATAATTGTTAGTTTGTCTTCATTGGATAAAAATGCAAATTTTTCTGGGTGAAAGTTCAACTTTAAAAAAGTTGTCGTCTTTCATTAAAATTTAATTTATTTTGGTATAAATTAAATTTTTTTCGATAAAATAAAAAATGCAACTATTTGATAGATAATTCAACTATTTTGTTATATTTTCATCATTTTTGGTCAAAGAAATTTCATCTTTTAGGATTCAAAATTCATAATGTTTGTTGTAAAAATTTATTTTTTTGTTAAAAAATTCATATTTTGATCTTGAAAAGTCAATTGGAATCTTTTTTGAATAAAAATTGAATTATATTTTTAAAACATTTTATAAAGTTCATCTGGTTTAAGAGAAATTTAATCTTTTTTTATATATAAATGCAACTATTTAGTAGAGAATTCAACAGTTTTGTTCAAAAGTCCTTTTTTATTTAAGATTCATCTTTTTGGATTCAAAATTCAATTTTTGTCGTGGAAACTTATTTCTTGCTTAAAGATTCATATTTTTATCGTGAAAAGTCAATTGAAATCTTTTTAAACAGAAAATTTAACTATAATTTTTTTTAATAAAAAGGGAACTTTTTGGTTAAAATTCTTCTGCTTTGTTTGTGTATTCAAGTATTCTGGTTGAAGGATTTAGTTGATTCACTTTGTTAAGAAATTATTTTTTTCTTCTTAAAGATTTATATTTTTATTTGAAAATTTATCTCTATGGTTGAATGTGTAAATATTTTGATGAAAATTAATATTTTTTAATTGATAATTTAACTACTTGGGTAGAATTTAAACTACATTATTAAAAATTTAATTTTTGCTTGGATGTTTATGTCTGGTTGAAAATTTAACTGTTTAGTCGAAAAGCCTTTTTTTTTGTTTAAAATTAATTTTTAACTGAAAATGTAACTTTTCAATTTTTCAGATTGATCTTTGTTATTTGAAAATACTCCTTTCTTATTAAAAAAATAATTGTCTTGGTTTGAAATTTCATATTTGTTGGGTAAAAATGCATCAATTTTGTGGAAAATTAATTTTTTTGATAAAAAGTCTTAATTTGGTGTGAAAAATCATATTTTATACTGAAAATTCTTCTTTTGGCTTTAAGGTTCAACAATTTAGATAAAATTTATTAATTTCTTGACTGAAAAATCCTTATTTTTTCAAAATTCAGCTTTGGTTTGAAAACTTGTTGATTGTTATAAATTTAATCTTTTATAAACTATGACACTTTTTTGTTGGCGATTTATCTTTTGAATTTGCAAATTCAACTATTATTATTTTCAAAATTTAATTATTTTGTTGAAGTCACCTTTTATTGTAGAAGAATTTTTTTGGTTTTAAATAATATAATAAATTTTTCATTTTTAATTTGTATCCGAAATACTATTTTATTCCGTTTATAAAAGATTAATAATGATCAAGGAAAATTCAAAATTAGTCAAGGAAAAATCAGGGAATTTTGAAAATGAACTAGCATAACTAGTAAAACATTTC
>JAWWLR010000155.1:58416442-58427672 GCA_035041075.1 Acraspis erinacei | reverse complement strand
CTTATCCGCATTTAACTCTAACCTATTTTTGTCCAAGTATCTTCTCAACCTTTCCATCATCTCCTTTAAAGCCTCTTAGCTCTTAAGTTTTTTTTTAAATATATTGAAGGATTTCCTATAATTTAAAAGAAGACTGTAGAATCTTTTAAAGCCAAATATTACAATTTGGTAAGATGATGACATAAAAAATCGAGTTAATTCAAGATATTTAGATTTTTAAAGATTTCAAAAATAAACTTTATAAGCACTAAAGGAATCTCGAAGATTTCAAAGAGATAAAAGTATTTTTCTTCAGATTCCTGGTCAGAAAAGATTCTAGGAGATTTAAAACATATTTGTTTATTTTATAGGACTTTAAAATATTAAAAAATTTTCGAGTCTTTTTGACAGATGTTTAGGAATTTTTAGGAAGTTTTGAAGAAATCGATAAACATTTAATAAATTTTCGGTTATTTTTTATCTGTTTAAGAGGTTTTAAATGCTTTAAAATATTGTTAAATGTCTAGAATTTTCATAGAAATTTTAAAAAATCGTTGAGAAGGTAAAAAAGTTGCTTTATAATGTTTTAAATTTTCAACGGTATTTTAAGAAAATTTGTTTATTCTCTTGAAATCTTTCGAAATTCTATTAAAGCTCCTGAAATTTTTCCTGCGCTTCTAAATCTCTTAAAATTAATTTTTTGAAATAAAAAATTGTTTTAGTGATTGCTCAGAACCTAACAGAACTTTTTATCATTTTCGTGAAAACTTACAAAGTTCTTTAAAAAATCTTTACAAATTTTAATTATTTTAGAATCATTTCAAAATTTCTGAATATCTCTTAAACTTACTCAAATTTGAAACTACAGTTTTTAAACCAATGTATACATAAAATATTGTTTAAAAAAATTGCATAAGGAGGCCTAATAAGAATTATGTTATTTAATTCAAGTATAATTTAGTTACGTTCTCATCCAATAAAATGACTTCTCAAGCCAAACACAATGAATATTTTTAAAAATTATCCAAAATGTTAAAATTTCAGTACAAAAAGACGATTTTTTCACACCACAGTTCAGTTTTTACAAAAAACGGGTTTTATGCCAATGCAACAATTAAAATTTGAAGCAAAAAAAATGTTTCCACAAAAATATTGCTTTCTCAAAGAATTATATGAAGTTTTATTAAAAAATAAAAGTTTTAAAGAAAATACATAAGTGTTTCACCAGTAACTCAATAGTCAAAGTTTAAGTTGAAATATTAATTTGCAACTAAAACACCAATTTTTAACCAATTAATTTATTTCTATATCAAGAAAATTAAGTTTCTAACGAAAAGGAGGAATTTTCAATAAAATACGTGAATTTCCCAACAAAAAAGATGAATTCTCAACTTAAAATAGCATAATCAAATTTTCAGTTCAAAGTATAAATTAAAAAACAAAATTAATTTTTAACAAAAACTTTAAAATTCTAATAAAACTTATGAGTTTTTAACATAGAAAATTAATTTTGTATAAGAAAAAAAATTTATTATAATTATATTAAAATAATAATACTATAATAAAGTAATTTATTTTCATTTTTAAAAACAAAATTTTTGACAAAATACTTAAATCCGCAAATAAAATAGATTATGCTTCAAGCAAATAGTTCCATTTTATTAATAATATTTTTAATAATATTTTTAATTTAGTGATTCCTTCAGTTAGGTGATTTTAGTAACAGATCTTAAATTTAACAAAAATTATAATAATTGTCAGTAATAATTGTGTTCTATTTTAAACTGATCTCAATGATATTTATTTTCGTTGATGCAACAACTCGTTAAGCGTTTGAAACCGCATACAAGAACTGTACATTCGGGACAATCTATCGATAAAGAAAGCTGTTAAAACGTAAAAGAAAATATACTATCGTATTTAGCTTGACACGGCCGACAATTTATTTATAAAAAACTTTCTCATTACACAATTATTACTCACGATAAACGATATAAAAAAGAAAAATTTCCCATAAAAAATCGATGTTTTATAAAACACAGCTCGCAATTATTCGACCGTTATTTGATAAAAAAGCTTGAAATTTTTATGGTGTATTCCCAATTTATAAGCGATGACTATACGTAACGCAATTTGTTTAAAAAAGCAATATGATTATTTTTGTTTAATAACAATTTAATTCCAAACGAAAGCCACGCTTCGGCAACTTCGACCAGTGAGTCATTAATGGAAAGAAATGTTATTTGAAATAAGTTATCGCGAAAAAGTTGTTCGCTAGGCTTTAAGAAAGTTTTCCTGAAAATTTGAAAAAAATCGGTAGAAAATTGTGGAAATGAAAGCGACTTGAAGTCAACGCACGCTGCCGCTGGAGCCTTCCGTTGCTGTTTGCCTTAGCTGCTTTGTGGCGTAACCCTACCCAACTGTCACTCACCGATTTCGATCAAACTTGGCAGAGCAGTAGTACATGGAAAAATATCATACCCATGTTTTTTTATACTTGACATAACTGTTTTTAGAAGTAGAAACCATCCCCAACAAACCACGAACAGGCTACAATGAATGGTCTAAGCTTCGAAAACTGTCACTTGGTTTATTGTGAATTCTCTTTTGTTAATGCTCCTTCGGCTTTAACGAACACATTCTCATCGCTTATCTCGTGCTTCGCACTCGATTTCGTCGAAATCCCCCCTCCATTTGCTTCTAAATCCGAAAAAACAAATTCCGTAATTTTTTATATATTTATTTATTTATTTTAATAGGTGCCGGTTTTGTCTTGAAGTTTCCCATGTAAAATGCATGGAGAAAAATCACTTTTTTGAGTTTTTGGAATAATTTTTTAGGGTTTGAAAAATGTGACGGGAAAGTATTTGTGCTTGTAGAGAATTATCCAATGAATAATTTCATTTATAAGGCATATAGGTTTGACACCCTTAACACAACCCTATGAGTACCTGAAAACTACCCTTAAAACCATAATGTAAATTCTTCATTATTTTGACCTTTTGAGCAATGTATTCTGGTATTTTTTGTCCTCAATATTATTAGTATTGGACTAGTGGAATATTTATTATCATTGGTTGATTAATGTTTAATTATTTAAATAAATGGGATTTCTTTAAATAATTTTTTTTTAATTTGTTTTTCTCTCTTAAAATTGTTACTATTAGTCTAGTTGATTATTTAATTGCATTAATTAATTAATTTTTTAAGAAAATGGAATTTATTTACATTTTCGTTTGAAATTTCTTTTTTCTAATTGTTGTAGTTTTCTAATGATTATAGTTTCTAACTTCTAATTATTGTAGTTTATAACGAAATTGTAGAAGTATTTTGGTTAAACAACTTTAGTATTTTAATTTTGTTCGTCTATTTTGTCGTTTTTCCACAATTTTTTGTTTTTTAATTTTTAATCTTATTTTTTACGATTGAAAGAAAATCTAATCATCCTATCTGAAAACGAGTAGTAAAAAAATGTATAGATCTTTTTGGGGTGGACAACTTTAGTCTGTTAATTTTAGTTCGTAACTTGTATCGTGTTACGAAAAATTTAATTAATTTTAAATGTTATTTTTTACGACTACAACAAAAACTGCGTGTCCTATGCAAAATTATTCATGATAAATTGGAATTAGTTTTCGCTATTTTTTGCAAGGGCAATGTTCATCTATTTATTTTTTTATATCTATTGCTGTTTGTCTAAAACTATAATTTTTTATTCTTAATGTTGTTCTTTACGACGAAAAACAAAAACTATGTATCCTCTTAAAAAGTGATTAATGACAAATTTTCAGATCTTTTCATGGCTTGCCATTTTAATTCATTCATTTTTTTGCATCTTACATAGATTTGCCGTAAAATGAAATTTTTCAGTTTTCGTTGTTTTTTATATGATCCAAATTTGAATTTTCAACTTTTTAAACAAATTCAAAAATTTTTCATTATAATCTTGTAGGGCTTTAAAAATTAAAGTTTTACTTCTCTTGACTTTTTCTCATAACGGGCGTTGTTTGAGTTAAAATGTTAATTTGTTTTCTTTTGTTTTTTATATTGAAGATGCTATAACTCTGACAATTTTCATTTGATCGAAAAAAGTCATAAAAATAAATTGTTCGTGTTTCCGATTACTATAAATAGTCATACATAAAATTTTTAAATCTTGAAAAAACATATTCTCAAATATTTTGAAAATTTGCTCACTTTCTATTTTTATCCAAAACCGCTGGTTTACGAACTTGTTCTTTCTTTTTTCGCCTTGAAAAAGTGTGTCAAAGCAGAAACCAATCTGATCAATATTTGGAAAGTTATCATGCCTATAGAATACAGACTGCAGACTACGGACTACAGGCTACAGACTACGGGCTACAGACTACAGACTACAGACTACAGACTGCAGACTACAGACAGACAGACACCTTCGTAAAAATTATTTTTTAGGACTAATTAGTTCTCAGAATGTGGAGATTTCATGAAAACCGGCAAAGTGAAATTTTACATAAAACTTCTCATTAGGATGAGAATGTAAAAAGTAGAAAATCTTGACATCAAATTTTGCAAAACATAAACTCACTATTTCAAATTTTCAAAAACCACTATCTCAAAATTTCCTAATTCACAATGTACACGCAGTAAATCCTTTAAAAAAAGAGTTACTCCTTTTGAGAAGAAGGATTTACTTCTAGCGTTATTTTCATGATTCAAGAACCTACATGCAGAGAAGTTAGGTAAAACCTTCGCGCTAGCGGTGAGAAATTTGCTGCACTTTGTTTTGTTGTGGCTTTTGCTACAGATTCGGGTTACTGGTTACCCCAAACTTACGGAGATCAATCGCTGCCAAACTTGGCTACTATATATTCCTTAACTGCGCAAGCGCGGAAATGCGACGCAAGCGCCGCGTGTGCTGAACAGCTCGAGTATACTTTCCGTTAAACGGTTCGGCCTGTTCGGGGTAATGGTTCTCCTGAATCAGTGGATCTGTTATAGTAAACAGAAGTGGCGCTGTTGACTCTGTCATTGGCGCAAAAATTGTAGGTGTTGGGTGATCGGCTCTGCCAAACTTATTTCCGTGTATGACCCGCAACTTGCCGGAACTAATTTTATGCAGTAGAATTCAATTTTTTAAGGAAAATAAACGATGAAACTCGCTAATACAAAGGTTGGGCGGGTTAGCCTGCTTGTGGTTTGGGAGGGGTGGTTTAAAGTGGTTGGGAGGTTAGGGATGGTTATTTGAATGGATTAAGTTATCTAGAGGTAGATGATTCGGTGAGTTACTTTCTGGTGTGGAATTCAATTATTTTAAGAAAAATAAGCCATTAAACTCGCTATCCTCACGTTTAGGTGGGGTAGCCTTCTTGTGGTTTGGTAGGGGTGGTTTTTAGGGTTTGGGTTAGTTAAGCGGTAAGTGGGTACTTCGTTCATCTATTAGTGGTGTGAAATTTAGTCATTTCATGAAAAACTAGCCATCAAATTCGTTGTTCCCAGGGTTAAGTTAGTTAGCCTGCTTGTGGTTCGATAGGGGTGGTTTACATGTGTTAGGGGGTTAGGGGTATGTTTTCAAATATATAATGATGGTTCGGGGTACATAATTACAGGAGTAATTTTAAGAAGTAGAATTAAATTATTATAAGAAAAATAAACGATTCAACTCGCTATTTCCAGGGCTACGTGCGGTAGCCTACTTGTGGTTTGGCAGGGGTGGTTTCTACACCTAAAAACAGTTAGGGCAGATATAAAAAAGAGGATCTAATATTTTTCAATTTTCTACCACTCTGCCAAGTTTCATTAAAATTGGTGAGTGACAGTTGGATAGGGTTACGCCACAAAGCAGCAGAGGCAAACAGCAACAGAACGCTCCAGCGGCAGCGTGCCTCTGCTGCACAATTTTCGACAGATTTTCTTCCAATTTTCAAGAAAACTTTCTCAAAGTCTAGTGGACAACTTTTTCGCGATAATTTATTTGAACTAACAATTTTTCGATGATCAACCCACTGGTCAATGTTGGTGCATCCTGGCTATCAAGAATATTGAATTTTAACATAAAAAAAGACCAACAAAACTGTTGAGGTTTCGATAAATTAATAAAATTTTCAAACAAATAAAAAAATTTCAACTGCAAGTTCCAATTTGATTTAATTAACAGAATTTATATGTACGTTTCTTCTCTACCTTCATAAAATCTTAGAACTATTTTTGGACGGTAAGGGCGTAGTGGTCATCAGAGAAAACAATCAGTTATCCTGTAGACAGTGGGGAGATGAAAATTTCATAAAAAAACGCCTCACGTAATTTTTGGACGACCCCGAACTCTCCGGAGTTCCGAAGCCCTGTAGCAGCCCTGTATTTAAAATTCTTTAATATCTGATTTGAAAAATTAAAACCAATTTCATCCCTCAGGTGGGAAAGAATTGTCGAAGAACGGGGACATACAGAGGTTGCATTTTGGCGTGGCGGACAAGTCTTCTTCATGGACACCTATCTCCAAAAACTATGTTCTTTTCACACAAGTGATAGAAAAATATATTGCGCTCATATAGGTAACCAAATACATTTTATTTTTTATTTCTTATTAGAATTATCTTCAATCTTGAGAATTTTAAGGGTTTCGTAGTGCTGGGCATAAAAACTTATAATTTCGACCAAGTGTTCGTCCGTCCGACACACTAGAAAACCCACAACTCGCAGTCAAAGCAACACAACTCTCAACTCAGGGTAATGAGAGAAGTGATGATTAAGGTACTAGAAGAAGTGAGGGAACGTAAAACTCAAAATTGAGAAGCCTCAAGCTTCTACCATTGAGGCCCATAACATATTTTTCGTTCATTGAAATCGGTCTAGCCGTTCTCAAGAAAAAATTATTTTCGACTTTTTTTCTAACCCCCATAACTCCCATAAAAATTATTTCTCAGGTATAATATTTTGGGAAATTTGCTTTGACATCAGTGCCAAATTATTGTAAAAATCTTAATCAGATCCAGTTGGGGAAGCATACACATGCTTATCCTGTTTTGCCTTTTTCAATCAAGAAGACTAACTTTTTACCAAAAATATAAATTATTACCAAAATAGTTAAATTTTCAACCAGAAAAAGAATCTTTAACTAAAATAATGTTTTTTATACAAACGAATCTTAAAATAAAATATTAAGAGTGATTCGAAGATTGAATTTGATGGTTGGGGGAAGGAGTGATAAAAGCTGAGAGGTGTAGGGAAGGTTAAGGAGCCTAACTTGGACTAATCACTGACAACAATTTCTTTTATAGGGCAAGGTCTCCTGTCTTTTGCTGTTCCTGTTAGAGACCATATCGACAAATTTGTAGTGGGTTGCGGTAAAAATATTTTAATAATCAAATGGAATAGTTTCCAAAATGCGGAATCTAGTCCTTATTACATATTAAAATCACCGCACCAGCCTCCTCAGGACCCACTTCCCGCAGGCAATAGACTGAGTTACGGAAGTGTCGATTACGGGGGAAAATTATGGTTTGGTAAATAAAATCCATTGCATTTGAGTTTAGACTTTAAGTTAAATAAGACGGGAAACAACTTATAAAAACGCGTTTCAGTTGAGGCGAACTTCACTGGATTAACTTTATATACATATTTACACCGAATCATCCAGAATTACTCCGGATGAAATTGGATTATTCTAGATTAGATCACAGAAAAAACTAAAGTTAAAATTTTTTGCACTTAAAATTTTAGACTGTTAAAGATTACATTGTATTCGGTGAAAGTTTATCATAAGCTGAAATAAAAGCTGCCGTCTGCTATGTCCTTAGTAGCAGTGGAAGAACGGAAGCGTAAAAGCAAAATCGAGCTATAAATCAGGACACCAGATTTTAAAAAACTTTTCGCTTACCCAATTGTGATTTTAAAAAGGATTAAGCATGTCGTATATAAATGTAAATGTGCTTTTCGTTAATTTAAGTAAATAACAAAACACAACAAAACCATCGTCGCCATCTTTAAAGATTTCGCCATGGCTTATGCAGTTCATGAGATGATCCTCGATCTTGAAAGATTTTATCGTGATACTTTCTACCAGCAAGCAAAAATAAATAAAAAATACTGTAAATATTTACACATATATAATATTGAAGAAATTTAAAAGGGCAGGATATTTAAAAAAAAAAACTATTTAAAAATTTTTGTAAAAATGTAAAAATTATTAATGTTGTTTATTTTGCTATAAAATTCAAAAAATTTTGTTTGTCTAATAAAAACACTTTATTTACTTATTAATGGAGAATTAATGACTTATTTTCTAAACAAAATCCAACAAAATTAATTTTATTTCTATTTACTTTAGTAACTTATCTGCGAACCTGACAGAATTTGTTAAAAATGATCAATAATAATAATAATAATAATAATTCAATAAATAATACCAACGAAGTTAAAAGTTTTACAACTTATTTTCTCAAATTTTTTAAATATTTGCGCCATTTTCAATTTCTTTAATCTCATTTATATTAAAAGTTGTACAATGTTTTCTCAATTATTTTTCCTCATTGGATGCTAAAATTTTTTAACTTTATTCTTCCTGCAAACAATGACGAAAATCATAGTAGAACTACCGTAAAATATCACTTTTCTGATTTTCGCAATGCATTTGGTACCAAGTCGGCCCAAAAGGTAATCAGCACCGCGATTTCGCCTGGTGGCCAGCGGTCAACTCTCATCCTACTTTCTTCTCTACAGACGGGCTGAAATTGCTATCTCATAATTTGTGAACTATGGTTAAGATCAAAGCGAATATGGTGACATTTCGACTGTCTGTCAAATGCTTTATTTTCATTCACGAAAAATATATGTTGATCCGCCCGCGATAAGTTCAATTATTTTTTACATGAAATAGTAATCATTGGAATGTTTTTAAAAATTTCATGGCCTGATTTCCAGACAGATTTCATTAATAATTTCCTGTTCTTCGTACTGCTATCAAGTTCACAGCAGACGTGGCTTTTCCACTAAAAAATTATTCCTAGACAGGTTAAAAACACAAAATTTTCTCAGTTTTGTGTCAAGTTTACTTAACGAGGTTAATTTTTGTTGCGGTGAAACTTCCTTCGGAAATCGATGCAAAGTTTATCTTCTGTTTTTTCTGTGTTTACATCGTCCATATCGAATACCATTTCACCCTCGGTATTCATAATCCCGACTGACTGTATACTACTACATACTTTCTTTCCTAATCTGTTGACCATTTTCCAATATTAATTTCTTATTCCCTTTAAAATCATTGTCTATTTTCTTATCGTCTTCCGTTCTGAGTTCACCCTTGCTTTTGAACTATAATTTTTACTTTTCTGTTCTTATCCATATAATCATTTTCTAATGATACCTTAAAAATTTGATTATCTCAATATTTAAGTTTGCCCCGGTATACGATGGGGGTCTACAATCCTGACCACGACCAGGACTATCCACGCCGCAGCAGAAGAGCTTCATAATCTTTTCTACATGACAGAAGATCATAGAGTTCATCCAGTTCAAGGTCATTTAGATGTAGTAGCAAAGGGTATTATGATCATTGGATGGAGCAGAAATGGATACATTTATCCAATATGTAATGCAGACGGTCAAATCATTGTACAATTTATTGATTACGGGACAAAAGTACCGATGACTGATGAAGAAGCTGAGCGATTCGGTGTTCGTGTGCCAGATCCACCAGTAGCTCAATCTACATCACGGTCGCCACCACGGTCGCTATCACCGTCGCCATCACGGACGCCATCGCAGTCACAATCAAGGTCTCGGTCCCGAAGCCCCCAAGGTAGAGGCGAACAACATTAATTTGAAATTCAAGAAAAACGTAAAACTAAAATACAGTAGGGTCGTTGCATGTTAATTATTTGCGTATTAAATCATTTTTAATACATTGATTTATACTGAAATACTTCATTTTTCGTCGTTTTTAACGATTTTTAACATGAGGACGCACCTGCAGCCAAAACCAATCGATGGAATTCGAAGAACCTTTGCATAAAAATAATAAATAAGTTGTCCATATGACACTTTTTATGAGAAAATTATTCATTAATATACCATTAAGTTAGACCTGAATTCATAAAAAATACTATTTTTTAACATGCACACACACTGAGTCAAGCTTTGTAAGTTTTTTGCGAGTCGACGGAATCCTTATAAAGTGGTATTTTTCCAAAAACACAATTTTTCAGTTTTTAGTAAAAAAAAATATATATATATATATGCAGGGTGATTTTTTAACATGAAACTTTCAAATATCTCGAAAAATATGCACTCTATGAAAAAATGGTATGAATAAAGATTTAATCACTATGAGAAGTACATACACTGATGTTAAAATCGGTTCCCGAACACCGCTCCCTGGGGGTGGGTATGGGGGAAGTTAAAATATTAAATGGGAACCCCTATTTTTATTGCATATTCGGATTCTTTGGATAAAAATGCGCATGATTTGTTTAAAACATTTTTCTCGTTTCTCGACAGATGGCGCTGTAATCGACGAAATTCAATTGTTCTTAATTTTACTATTACTCAGAATGCACGATTTCAGCACATGTAGTTGTAATTCGGTCGATCATATTCTCACGTGTTGTTGGCCTTTCTTTGTAGGCTTTGTCTTTCAGATAACCCCACAAAAAGAAATCTGGTGAAGTAAGATCTGGCGATCTTGCAGGCCAATTTATCTGACCGCCTCTGTCAATCTAGCGACAATTGAAATCACAATCAAGAACTTCTCGTGCTACCGCTGAATAGTGTGCCGGACAACCAGCATGTTGAAACTACATGTTCTGCCGTATTTCTAAGCTCAAGTCTTCAAGCAATATTGGGGACCGATCAGTTTGTTGCCAATTATTCCACACCATACGTTGACAGTCCATGGACGCTGGTGTTCAACTTCACGAAGCCGCTGCGGATTTTCAATACTCCAGCAGTGCGTGCTGTGTCGATTAACTATTCAATGGTTTGTAAAAGACGACGCGTAGATTATAATGAATTTTGCTGCTGATAAGGCTTGTGATTGTTTTGCTCCCAATGCTATTTTGGATCAAGATTTAAAAATTTAGAGCGTTCTCAAAAATAACAAATATTCTTTTAAGATTAAACAATTTAATTTACGGCTGTAAAAAAATGATAAAAGAAACTATTTTTCCATCAATCACTTTTTGAATCGACGCCTAGTTCTTGTTTTATTCGCAAAAAATGACTTTCAAATTAAAAAAAAAATTCATATAAACTCAAAATGAATTTCAAGATATTCAAG